>JACJUY010002709.1:59504-92921 GCA_014220935.1 Platorchestia sp. MABIK
GAATCAATAACATGTATATGAGTTCCCATGACGAAATACTTACTAAAAATATAAGAAATATTCCTATAATTAGAATAATTACATCTTAAGGATAACTCAAATGGTGGTAGATGGTAACCTCGGGCATTTGTTGATAGAATACGACGACGTAACGCGTTCTGTACGGTGGCTGAATCGTGGAGGCTTGCCCAGATGTCGTGTTTCTAGAAGGTTCGTGGTAGAAGAGTTTGCATACTTTTCATCTGTAGATAACTCACGATGGAATATCTCTTCAAATATGATGATCGACGCAGATCTTCTTGGAGATTCGAAGTGAATACGAGGGCCTGTCGCAACATTCAAGGTAATCCATAGCACAAAAATTTCTGGACGCTGGATATGACGAAATTATATCACAACAGATGGGACCCAAGAAAGGAGTTAGAGATTAGTGTTTAGCCTTTGATACGATGGTCTAAAAACTTGTCTTAGGTCACTCGTCAATAATGAGCCACGGTGAAAATTTAGGAAAAATATATATTGAGACAAAGTATTTGCTGAAATTCATTCGGAAAAATTATTTAATAGATATGCTATCTATTATCATTTGATATTATTCTACATAACAGCACTTTAAAAAACACAACACAAGAACTCCAGAGACGATGTCTGAACTGGAGACTAGGATGTCGCACGATGATAGATCGAGATAACGAGCGTCAACACGGCAGAGTTTTACGACGTCGTGAGAGCGTGGGCCGTTCCTTATGGCTGAAGTACACAAATACGAGAAATATTACTTTTTATCAATCAGTTTTATCCCACTACACAGGTAATTGCAAAGAAGAACTTTAAAATAATCTCCATGAAACGTTTCAAGCCTCAGCTCCTCATCAATCGTAATCTGCAAAATATGTGGAACAAAATCGAGACAAATTTACAAAGTTGCTTTATGAGTTTTCAAGCTGAGTTTTAAATATAACAGCGATATCGAATAAAACACTAAACTTAGGTTACAAACTTCTCCATTCTGAAATGAAGCAATTTGTTTCAGGAACAAACGTGAATTGAAGCCATAGAATCATTTATAATTTGAAGACAACAAGAGCATGGTATAATTTCTTAGTTTAGCATAGTTTGAGATTGTTGACAGTAGCGCAACAACAGCCATGAACTTGCTAATTACATCTAAAACAATTACGAATTATTAAGTTCCCGTAAGCGGCTGTGATTAAGATACACTGATTCCCTTGGTTACCGAGGATGGTGTGAACGAACGCTTGTGTTACGTAAAGTATTACAGGAGAGCTCGGAGACCAACTTGGTTTAGAGCGGTGTTAAAGGGGTAAAATCCTTCTCCAGTCAGCCTTAACGTAGTGGATGAGAAGTTACTTTAAAATTGAGTGAGCTTTTTAGAGAGCCGCTTGATGAACTAAGTGAGTAGTTAACACTTAGAAGAGGCTGGACGCAGCAAATATGCTCCTATTACTTTCCTATTTCACAATGAACTGAGCGGCTTAGAAAACTATTTTCTTAAAATCTTCGCTCGTGGCTTAGATTAGATGGTTTAAGATTAGATTAGAAGATGGTTTAAGCCACCCTAACCGCAACAAAGGCGTTTTTAAAAGAGATAGGAGGAAGGCATCAATTAGTACGGAATTAAGGGAACGCTGAATCTGTGCACAACGTTTATAAAAAAATTAACTTGAGAAAGAAGTTCATGAAGCAAGACAAAAGTTGAAAAAGAGAGTAGTAGGGGCTCAGAAAAAGGACATCAGTGAACCGAGAAAAGAGGGTCCGTTACAGAGCAAAAACCCTATTCTATTCTAATAAAAGGACTGCCTAAATAACCTTTAGCTCGCGACCTCACATATTTTCCCCGGGAACATGGATTCCCGTAGATACAATAGTTGTATCCCCTGAAAGGGTCTTGTCATAAATTTCTTCGAATATCTTTATTTGCATAGTGCTACTGTGAAAGAAACGTCTAATGAGTGCTGTGCGGCTGAGTATGGAACATTTGAAGACCCAACCCCGCCAACAAATGCTCCGCCAACAAGTGCTCCGCCAAAAAGTTGTCCGCCAACAAGTTGTCCGCCAACAAGTTGTCCGCCAACAAGTTGTCCGCCAACAAGTTGTCCGCCAACAAGTTGTCCGCCAACAAGTTGTCCGCCAACAAGTTGTCCGCCAACAAGTTGTCCGCCAACAAGTGCTCCGCCAACAAATGCTCCGCCAACAAATGCTCCGCCAACAAATGCTCCGCCAACAAATGCTCCGCCAACAAGTGCTCCGCCAACAAGTGCTCCGCCAACAAGTGCTCCGCCAACAAGTGCTCCGCCAATGAATGCTCCGCCAATAAATGCTCCGCCAATAAATGCTCCGCCAATAAATGCTCCGCCAATAAATGCTCCGCCAATAAATGCTCCGCCAATAAATGCTCCGCCAATAAATGCTCCGCCAATAAATGCTCCGCCAATAAATGCTCCGCTAATAAATGCTCCGCCAATAAATGCTCCGCCAATAAATGCTACCTCGATAAATGCTCCGCCAATAAATACTCCCTCAGTAAATGCTCCGCCAATAAATGCTCCGCCAATAAATGCTCCGCCAATAAATGCTCCGCCAATAAATGCACCGCTAATAAATGCTCCGCCAATAAATGCTCCGCCAATAAATGCTACCTCGATAAATGCTCCGCCAATAAATACTCCCTCAGTAAATGCTCCGCCAATAAATGCTACCTCAATAAATGCTTCGTTAATGAATGCTCCGTTAATGAATGCTCCGCCAATAAATGTCTCGCCGATAAATGTTCTACCGATAAATGCTTCACCGATAAATGGTGGGCCCATAAATGCTGCTCGTACGGTCAACGTTTAATGTTCCAGCGTGACAGAGAAGGTCACAGGGCTCCTATTTTTTGACTTCACTGCGACGTAAATCAACTCGGATGTCTGTTTTTTTGACATATGTATGTGCTTTGAAAAATAGCATTTAATTGAGTCTCAACACTCTAAAAGAGAAATCATATCAAGACCAGAAGAACCCATCAGCGCGCGGTCTGATTCAGCGCTTTTGTATAGATCACAAAATTTAAGGTCAGGTTAGTGTCTCATGCAGCTGATGCTAAAATGACAGCGTGAAAACTTCTACTAGTATAAATACGGTGTGACAGTAGAGGATCGTTTATAAAATTCTGAAAAGTCCCGAATTTCATTGGCAAATTCTAGTGAATTTTGCAAAGTGATGGAGTTGTTCAAGATATTGTTTAACATCTGTAACTGCAGTTTATAAGAAATGCTCAAGCGGAAGTTACTTGTTTGATGTATTAATAGCATCACTGTAAGAAACACATGAGGAAATAAATTCTTCCAACTGTGATGGCTCGCTCAAGACACACTTGTGCAATAATTAGATCAATGTTTGTGAGGGGGAAAATTATTATTAATAGCACCCATGAAGAGCTAATGGGTCTCCCAAGGCATCTTGAGCACAGCTATCATCATCATCTTAATCCTGCCGTTTTTGCAAACAGCATCCAATGAAGGAAATGAAAGCACAAATAAGCAGGGTTACTTGAGCACCGTGCCATGGTGCGAACGGTAGAATGGAGACCAAAACATGTTTTCACTATAAACGGCCCAGAATAATACTTATACCAGAACGACGATTCTTTTCCGTTGTCTCAAAAAACATGTATGGTGATTTACAGATCTAATGTAATTTCATGAAAATGAACGTACTAGGGTGTAAATATTTCAAACCTTTTTATAGATGTTGCTTCGAAAGGTGCCCTGTGATTTTATGTGGCTTCATAAGCTTTCAAACATCTGGTGCGAAGGTTAATTCCTTTACAGTTTGGGTGCGCTTAGGAACAATTAAGCTCTACTAACGACTGACAAACAAGCTCTCAACATCGCAACTGGGAAACTGTAACTTTACAACACACGCACGACTAAGCGCGTGCGAAATGTCTTCTCATTTAAACGAAGCGCATACACATGACCTGAAAAGTACTAGATATAATAGAGAGAAGGCACGAACGAGGAAGTCTTGCTTCAAGAAACTATTTTCTCAGATTCTCGACTGGAAGCTGGCATCAAATGCATCTGTATGCGCCTACGTGCTGTTCCCTTGGAGAAGCCGGGTCTTGTTGTAGTTGTGTTTTTTTTTTCACCGTGCAACGTTCCTGGGACTGAGTTTCCGTGGTTCTAGCGGTAACTGCTGGTTATGTGAATTCGTCTTCCGATCTGGCTATTGTTGCTTTTTAGTTAAAATCCGCATTTCATTTTTCAAAAAATGTATCACGCTCGAGGTTTTCGGTAATAAAAACACACGCAGGGGAATTAACTCGACACGAGTTCATGCCGATGGTTATATCTGTACAATGACAAACTCTATGTATATTTAGCTCCAGTGCCTTAAAATACAGGACTTCTTGCGCGCGTTGGCGTATGGGATGCTTGTTTGTTGAATTCTGAACGTGACTGAGGGCGTTTTGCACACTATGAATGATGTAAAACTTTTATATATTGTACGTAGTGAAAGAGTGAGAATTTATCTGTGATTTGGAGATAACTTGGGTTAAGCGATCTCAATAGCATACCCATGAAGTTAGAATGATGGCGTCATTTCGCAATTAGCACTTAAGTGAAAATTTTTTGTAAATGGACATAGCGTTCTAGCTTCGATCAGGCGTTAGAAACTATTTTTGAACTTGATAGTCACATGAGCAATTGAAATGACTTCCCGTCGTCATTAGATTTCAGTGTAAACAAAAGAAAAATAATTCCATAAGTATTATATTAATGCAAAAGCAGAACGATTTATTGCGATAGTGAAAAGAGCTAGTTGCTGGAATGTCGTAAATAAATATCGCTCTACGTTTAATTTCCAACGGAAAGATAAACTATATTTTGTTGTAGAATTCAAGTAAAATAACTTTCGTAAGATCATGATTAAGATTATAAGTTAGGTTAAGCTTCCCTAACCGCTACAAAAAAAAAAGCGTATCGAAGAAAGGAAGGAGGAAGGCACCATTTAGTATGGAAATAAGAGAATGGGGAATCTATTCAGAAGGGGCATAGAAACGGTAAGCTAAGAAAGAAGTTCATGAAACCAGATAAAAGTTGAAGAAGAAAGTAGTAGGTGCTGAAAAACTGGACAGCAGTGAACCGAAAAATGGTGGTCCTTAACATAGCAAAAAATATTTTATTTCAACAAAAAGAAAGCCTACCTAACTCTCAGCTCGGGCCCTCACACATTGTCCCTCTGGAATAACTTTCGTAATAAATGAAAGTGCTTTCTAAGCAACTGCATTCTTTGCAATTGAAAATCCTTATTAAAAAAATACTTGATTTATAGTTCTCGTACACGAGAACAAAGCAATGAAAACGAAAGCTTGTACTACGGAAACTAATTGCCTTGAAGTATTTAAAACACATCCTACACCTACGAAAAGTAATTAAATTGTACTCGTCTAGAACAAAACATTTTTATTATTGGTCATAAACCGCCTCAATGTACAAAACACTAATAAAACGTGACGTTAGGGTTATAAAGGCTCTGGAGTTCTGTACCTCCAACATTCGGCATCTTACGCTGGTTGATGACGTCTGGCGTTGATTTTCTTTATCAAATTTGAATGGCTTCGTGGAGGCAAGTACCGTTTGTCCATGATTTGAGCAGCTAACTTTATCGAACATTTGCATTGTAAAGAACGTAGACGAATGTTTCACCACAGCTTAGCACTCTAACCGCAATTAGTTAAAATGAAGTTCAATATTTAATTCAAATTCACAGTCAATTGTAGCAAGCAATTGTGAAAATTTCAAACATTAACGGGATCGTGCCTGTATTTAGCTTTAATTTAATATTTGTGAAAATTGAGCCCGTGACTACTGCCATGGTCGGTGAGCAGCATTGTGGAAATCTCCTCGTGGCCACCGTTGGCACAAGTTGCGGTCAAAGTGTTAAAAGCAGGTCTTAGTTCTGCAGCTCACTGCTCTCCGTAAGTAAATTCGTATCCTCAACAGGTGCCGTCGTTGTTTCTGACCGACCAATTTTCAAGCATGAAAATGAGCTCGCATTTCCTTTTTAAAGTTGTTCGAGATGAGGTAGAAGGTGGCCGTTTTTAAGAGGGCTAAATTCAAGTTATTTATCAATTTTTCACTTCCTGTGAATGTGGGAAGGTTCGAAACATCTCCACGTGGAGAGAACTTTGTCGGCTGAGGTAAAACCATGAAGCGTGGTTTAACTAATTTTTCCGCTTTTGGTTGAAATTCACCATGCTGTTAAATGTTATTTATTGATGTTATATAAACTTTTATGTATGTTTAGTAATCCGTTCTTTTTTCAAAATGTTGAATCCTACCTATTCTTGTTCAGTTGTCTGGGTTTCGGAAACGATGAGCTCTTCAAATCAATGATTTGCTCGCCACTTGAACGTTTTAGAAGTTATTTGCTAACATATAGGAAGGTAAGCCTTCAATTCAAGTCTCAAGGCGCGTCTGGAAAAGTTTTGAAAGATTTAGTCGCTGAATTGAAAACTTATTGCAACGCTGAATTCGTAAAACCGACTCTGAAAACTTTAGTCCAATCGTTCAATCAAGTTATACGTTTGCCCGAGATCATAATATTTGATCATTGATCAATAGAAGTAAAGTTCTGAGCAAGATCGAAACAAATGGACAGTGGGCTTGGGTTATGAAGCTCAATAACCAGTGTTAAGAACTCGACAGAACTCGCATTTCAATTAGTCGGTGATAGCAAAACAAAGACACTTAGTTGCAGAACGTCATCACATGCTAAATAATTGAGAATTTAAAAAAACACGCATTCGATCTTACACCACATTGCCAACTGCTAAGCGCCAGCATCTCGCCAAAAGAATAAATCCCCTCATTCGAAATAAAATAAACTACAGCCCGCGTTGTACTGTAGGTCAGTCCACTGAACTTCAGAACTGAAAAGACCCTCGCAAGGGCCGCTCGTACCGCTGCAAGAAAATAAAGCAGTTAGCGGCGCAAATCGCAGCAGATGCAGCGCCAAGAGAAATTTTCCATACCTGCTCGTGGAGGCTTGAGAGTGATGGACTGCATGCCAATGAGGGCCGGACGCGGCGGTGGACACGTTCTGGCGGCTGTTGCTGTTGTGTGGGCTGTTTGTTTTGCCCGAACGCACCCTGGTTACAGCGGCGCGGGTGTGGCGCAGACGGAGAAACTAAACGAAAGCAGGAGGCAGGGAGCTCGGAGAGTGGATACGACCGACAAGTTTGGAGGTAAAAAGGAATCCCCGCACAAAGACAAGAGGAAGAATAGAGTGGAATTATAATCGTTATGTTAAATAGCATAAGACTTCCTAGGCACTATATCGGCTATCTCAAGACCGCAAAGGGAAGGGAACGGAACGTATAGAATGGCCTGTAGAAAATGATGAATCTACATCTGTACTAGTTGTCTTACAAAATATAATCTGCATACAAAACACCAAGATGAGAAGGAAGAGCATGTAAGGAAGGAAGAGTATGAAAACTGAAAGAAACAAAGTGGGCAAGAAAGACAGAAGTCCCGCAGCCACTTCAAAGGCTGAGGTAACCCATCAGTATCTGCTCTGTGGGTGCCAGTCCCATAGCATAGGATAGAAACACCTAACTAACCTAAACCTTTTGCCTATCCTACGCCCTCTGAGATAGAGCGAGTTAAAATAATGAATGAAAGCGACTAACAGTAACCCAAAATAACTCTTGCGAAACAATGTGCGTCGTAGACGAAATAGACCGATTTCTAGGAAATCTCACTTATAGGATAAAAAGGAAAATCCCATGACCAAGAACATTGTGATAAAAAAAAATTCGGATAATTAAAAAGTCCATCTTCAGTGCTGTGAAGAAGTGCTCAAAAAAATTTTTGAATACTAATTCAACTGAATTAACTTAAAATAATGATTGATTGATTATAAGTTAGTTTAAACGTTTAAACAAAGATGTTTAGGCGGAGGAAACAGGAAGGATGAAGGCACCATTTAGTATAGAGTCAAGGGAACGTGGAATGTATGCGTAAAAAAGGTATGTTCCCGCACAAGATCTCGTGCGCTTAGAAACTAAGTTGAGAAAGAAGGTTAGAAAACTTCATAGAAGTTGAAGAAGAAAGTTAGAGATGCTGAAAAACAGGACATCAGTTACCAAAAAGATGGTTTTTAACAAAGCAAATATATTATTTCGACCAAAAAAAGGACTCACCTAACTCACAGCTCGGGCCCTCACATTTTTCCCTCTGGAAGTGTTAATAAGCCGAGAATAAACGTTGACATTCAAAAGGCAAAGAAAAAACAAAAAACAGAGAAAATTTTAACACACAATAGAAAGTTTCACCAGCGAGTCACATTCATTCCTTGACGGACGGTTTTTTAAAATGTGCATCAACTCTAAAGTACGAAGATCAGATGATTAGATTATATAAGATTATTTGTTAGTTTAGGCCTCCCCAACTGTTATGAAAAAGAGCGTATCAAAGAGAGGAAGGAATAAGACACATTTAATATAGAGATAAGGGAATGCGGAATCTCTGCAGAAAAGGCATAGAAACAGTAAGTTGAGAAAATTTTTGAAACAAGATTAAAGTTGAAGAAGAAAGTAGTAAGTGCTGAAAAACTGGAAAGCAGTGAACCGAAAAAAGGTAGTCCTTAACATAACAAAAAACATTTTATTTAAACAAAAAGAATGCCTGCCTAACTCACAGCTCAGGCCCTCACACATTTCCCCTGGGAGCGCTAATTCATATAGATACAATAGTTGATCAGACAAATTTTTGAGATGAATTCAAAGCTTTGAAATTTGTACTTTTAAAATGATGGTCTTCATTTAAACAATGTTCTCTTACAGACAAGCTGCATGGCTTAGCCAAGTTATTTGCTGTACGAAAAAAAATTGTTTCCAACAAAATAGTGTTGAGAGGTATAAATTAACAAGAAAGTTTATGTAAGAAAATAGAAGACATACAACAATTAAAGTTTCATACGTGGTTTAAAAAAAAGTGGTTAGAGCTGAGCTTAGGTGCAATTATTAACCGAATAAAATATTAGCTAAGCAGAAATTACTCTGTAAAAGAACTAGTTTTCTTTAACAGACGAAAATGGCGCGCACGATGATGAAATAGCGACAAAGGTTCTCATGCAAGCGGTACATTGGTAAGTACGATGGTTGTTCACACGAGATGGAGGACCCCAAAAAAGAAAAACTACGAAACGCACGACAGTTAAGAGCGGCGAGCACCGTTGGTTCCTCAGTGAGCGGCTACAAGTTAACGCAGACCCTGGTTATGCGTATATTTTCTTCTGCATAAATTTTTCGAGAAATTATTCTGAATCTCATGATCGCCAACTCTTCAATCAAACGTCTAAAAAGGTTTGAATTCAAGTATTAAGAATTTACGCTTGAGAATACCAGCAGAAGCTACTGCGTCCTGAAAGTCTGATGATTCTTTTTTCATGTATTGAATCATAAATAAGGAAATTGTTCACATGAAATCCCTTTCAGTGAAAACAATTTTTAAATAAAAGTATAACAATGTGAACAAACTAAAATAAACCATTAGAATGTTACGAACCTTTCATGGTTGGAGTTATTAATTCTTCAACTACACGGAAACAAGCCACCATATTTGCTGGACATAAAAATGACCGCAAAACATTTTCTGTGGGAGTTGTACAGGAATTACTTAATACGAAGTTGCGACAGATTCTTCTTCATTTGATAATTATATTTTGCCAAAATGCAATTTTCTGATGTCCTGAATTAGCCTGAGAATTGTCAACCTGTAAGCAATGAACAGACGTTTTGTGTCATAACAAACGTCACGCCTTAGGCAATCTTTGAAAAGGAACTGAGGACACTGCGATGAATTTATGAAGATCTCTTCACGATTTAGATATGAACCTGAAAATAAATGTTAGCGTGATTTGAAAATTCGGAACTTTATGCTGATAGGGTATCAGAAATAGCATGGAAGAAACTTGGATAAGTCGGGAAAATAGAAAAACACGCAAAAGCGAGCCATTTCATGATGGGGACAGTAGAGCTTGAGCAAACGTTACTCGATTAATTTATATCATTAATTTACAGAGACCAGGTACGTTCCTTTACAGTGCTACATCTAAAACTTAACATCAAAGCGTAACGTAAGGAAGAGGAAAAGTCGCTGACGATCGAATAATCAAAACAACTATTTCCAAATACTTCAATCAGAACACATAACTTCATAAAAGATCAATAGGAAATATCAAAGGCCTGATGAAAGAAAATGTCCGAGAACTAGGATTTGAAACAGGAGGCATGCGCAGAGCAATCATTCCGCGTCCAAAATCAATTATTGCTCCAGCGTCAACAGGCGCTCGCTGTGTGCGCTGAGGGACCTGAAGCAAAAGAAATCTACTCAGGTTATGGTAGGACACATCGAGCCATGCAAACGCAATAATAAGCTCCCAGATTACTTCTGTTGGCGAGGAATGCTCTCAAAATTCTGACGTCCTTTCGGAAAATGTTGGTATGCCAGGGTTAATGTTTTCTTGCTCCCGAAATGAACAGATGAACGATGTGATAGCCATAAAAGTGCACTACTTTCAAGTGTTACGTACTCGCTTAATAATCTCCTCTGATTAGTTCATATAAGGAAAAAATTAAATTTTGAGCGATTTTCCTTCTGTGCTTCAAGCATGGGCGTTTTGTCATGGACTGCTTTTTATCGCCGAAAGGATAAAAACCATAAACAACAAAGTGAAGTGTTTCCAAATTCTATTTCTATTAACTGAGTGGTAAAGATTCGTGTTTCGCCAATGTTTTTATTTTTTCCCAGTAAAAACGGGACTTATTTTAGAAGATGCTGTTCCCACTTGTCTCGTTGATCACAGCATTGCTAATCACAACAATGAATTCTCTAATAAAATCCTCGATTTAATCAATCTAACACACATCTAGGAAAAGAACATTCTATTTTAGAGATATAACGATACGTTTATTACAACATTGCTACAGGCTGAGCTAAAAGTCGTTGAACTTATTCGGGCCACAAGGAGCTGATTTAAATCACTCGCATAACAATTTATTGGGCAATGATGTTAATCAAAACTTCAGGCATGATTAGAGTGGATTATAAGTTAGTTCGAGCCTATCTGGCCACAACAGAAGTGTTTCTCTCTAAAAAAAATCATGAAGTGTAGTATTATAAGTGTGGACGAAGTGTATCCCAAAACCATGTGCATAGAAACAGCATGGTTGAAAGGAGGTCATGAAACAAGATCGAAGTTAAAAAAGGAAGTAACAGGCTTTGGTGGAAGGACAGCAGTGAATAGGACAAATCAGTCCGTAACAAAGCAAAATTCAATTCTATTGCAACCAAAGGATTCTATTTCAACCAAAGGATTCTATTTCAACCAAAGGTTTTCCTAATTAACCTCCATCTCGGGACCTAAGATCTTTCCCTGGAAAATATAGTTCTATCTGCTAAAATGTGATTCATTTCAAGAATAAGATTAACCTAGTTAGTTTACCTCCCTAACCTCAACAAAGACGTTCCAAAGAGAGAAAATAGGGAAGCACCATTCAGTATGGACTTGAGGGAACGTGAAATCTATGCACAAGGCTCATATAGAAACAGTGAGTTGGAAAAGAAGTTTAAGAAACAAGATAAAAGTTGAAGAACGTAGGTCTTGAAAAACAGAACTGCAGTGAACTGAAACAAAGATGGTTCATAACGAAATAAAAACCTATTCAATTTAAACAAAAGGAAGACCTACCTAACCCATGGCTCGAGACTTCACGTTTTCTCTGGGAGCGTCGATTCTCATCGACACAATATTTGCATTCCTTGAGGGGTTATTTCAAGAAACTGAATCGGGAATTTACGAATAAGAAGAATCACTTGAAGCGTTTAAAATATTACTTGGACCGTAACAGATTGCAGAGGACTAAGGTTATTCAGTTTGTACATAAATTATTCACAGGATCAGCTGGTCAGGCAAAATATTTTCACAACACGAATTTCATTCTTGAAAATGTCAGACTCCCTCTCAAAATATCATTTACTAAGTTTCTGGCATTCTTCGTACCTCTCCTTCTTCAAAGTTTTCGGTGTCGGAAAGATGGAGCCTTTTGAACAGTAGCAGCGGCTGCACCAGCCCAGGCGACTCAGTAAATTGCTCCCAAGTTTGTAGACCCGCTTGTTCTGTAGTGGTTTCTTTAATGCTCTCACATTGGTTGGCAGACTCAGAAAACTTTGCGTAAGCTGGGTAACTTTTCAGTGCACTACAATCACTTTATCTTAAATGCTAAGTCGTGGCTAAAGTGCAGCCGCAATTAAGGATTTCGATGTCATATCTGCAATTTCCAGGGATTTCTGTCTTGCCAATTTTATCAGTGATGGTAAAATTATTTTTAACATTTGACAATCATATACCTTCGAAACGATTAAGATGGAAGAAACTTAGAAAAAAACACATTTGTTCAAGTTACTAAAACAAATTTTTGGAAAAATTCAATGTAATAGTTAGAACAACTTGCATATAAGCAAGCGCCTGCGTAGGGTTCAAGAAGAACGCTCTTTCGATAGTTCTGAGCTCACACTCTCCGTCTGACTTAAATTTGTCAAAAGAACTTACGTGATGTGTTTTTTTCCATTTTAACCACATTGTACGAAAATTAACATAATAAAATAAAAAGTTGAAAAAGAATAAAAATTTAATCTCTTAGGGCGCACCAACAGCAAGAATGGTGTTAATGTTTACAACATTTTCCCCTTACCGAATTTCCTTTGGCAGTTTATTAGGCAGCATCATGATGGGAATATTGAATAGACATCAAAATATCGAGTCAGTATCATGCTGTCGTAATTAAAGGAAAGTATAGCTTTATTAGCCTTCTAAACAATACGAAAGGAGACAAGGGGATGTGCAGTAATTATCGTGCATCTGAAACGTGTTAAAAATATGCACAGTTAGTGTCAATTCGAAATCTTGCATTTGTAAATTGTGTCCGGCCACTCTATGTGTTCAATATTTTAACTTGGGATAAAAGCGGAAAGAACTCAGTGAAACCTCTTCTTGGAATGATTTATTTGACTTTATTTGGGCTTTTTGCTGATGAAAATCAGTTCACTGTTTGCAATGGTTTTCCGTGAATCGGCGCAGCAAAACACAGATCTATTCATAGCAATACATTTCTCCAACAGTTCTGGTTACAGTAGGAATAGATTGAAGTCGATTGATATTTAGAGTTGGCAATTCATACGCTCGTTAAAGCGATACATACTTCCAAAAGACATGATAGGCCAGTAGCAGGTACCTACTACTGTATAGCTGCCCATTGCGGTTGTTTCCATTCAGTGGAGTTAACTGACGGACTCACTGCAGGGACACATACAGCCACCCTGTAAGAAAACTGATGTACGAGTAAAAACGGTTTCGACGTTTGTACCTCACTCGAAATGATGGGTGAGAAAAATAAGCTTTTTTCCTAAGAAAAATAAGTGTAAATGAGGTCTCACAACTCATGATTAAACAGTTTAGTAGCAACAGAGAAGAAAATTGGCCAAAACATTGAAGTTATTCCGTAGTAAAGCCTTCATTAGCCAATGAGGCAATGCAGTCAGGCTTTGGTGCACATGTAATTCGAGTGAGTATTATCACGCTTCCCTTGAACACGATCAATTAAGTCAATTGCACAACTTCTGCAGAAAAAAAAAGCTAATTTTAAATCTGGCTGGGTTCGTTTCATTCTAAAATTGGCTTTCCCAGCACCGCAATTTGCCGTTTTTTACAGCGGTTTATCTGCCCGCATTGACTCATCTGAGCGGAAGCCGTCACCCGTAAACAACGTTGCTTAATTTCCCTCGTAAATAAAGCAGAGTTTTGCGTCGAAATCCTGAACGACCGACTCTAGGTCTCGCTGTATCGCTCTGACAGGTCACAGTGCTGATCGATACAGCACTAGAACCTGCTAAATTCGCTCAGTATTTCACTTTATGGAGGTGTTTAATGACCTTTCGATTTTAATTCACGAAGACGAAATCGTTGGAAGAACAGGCTGGAAATCAGGACTTGGAAAAGAGAGGAAAACAAGTAGCAATCTATTTTCAATTTGTAACATGTAAAACGATTCCTCTGAAAAATTTAACTGACATTTCAAAACAAGCTTTATGGCTAACTAATGACTAAACTCGTCAGATTAATGTAAAAATAATTTTCCAAATTATTCAGTCAACTTAAGTGCTAGAAAATAAGCAAAAATTGTAATTGAACATTCTTACAGATATTTTCCAAGTCTTAAAACAGTTGCAACAAAGATGGATTTATCAGAAGCAAATCTAGAAGCCTTCATTGTAATGAAGCCGCAATTTGGGAGCGAGACAACAATGAATCTGGGACCAACAATAAATGGAAAGAATTACGGTGAACAACGATTTGTAGAGTTCTCCCTCGATTTGAGGATTCCTAATTTAAAAATATTCCCATAAGGGGTTTTTATGTGGCATGATAAAGTACAAGCACGGGAGAATGGTAATGAGTAAAGAATACAAGAGAACTGTAGTCCGGCAGTATAGAATAGAGAATGAATGAAAATTTCTGTGTAACTTTCCACGTAGCAATAAACTTGTACCAAGGAAGTCAGCCCAGAAATCCCATCTAATTCCGAATAACAAATGTACTTTGGGAGTTGAATTATAATCGTCAACTTGAATTTTCTCTCCATTATTTGAGTTACTGTAATAAAGATACTCACTATAACTAAAAACTTGTAAAAAATTCCCCAAATAGAAAGAAAACTAAACTTGCAAAATTTTTTATTTCAATTTACAGTTTGCAAATTAAGTTTGGATATCACACGTTGTTTTGCATTATTCCTCTCCTAGTAATGCCATTATCATATGTTAGTCGCTATTCATAAAATTTTTGAAGACGAAGTTTCAATAAAATTACCTAAAAACTTTTCCTCTAAGGGTTTCTCTTTGAAACGTATTTGTATCACCACGAAAATAGCCTCAATGCATTGAGCGGAAGCTGTCAATATATTGAGGTAGCCTCAATATATCGAGGCTACCATCGTGCCTTCATTGGCTACAAATTTCAAAAATAGCCTCAATGTATTGAGCGGAAGCTGTCAATATATTGAGGTAGCCTCAATATATCGAGGCTACCATCGTGCCTTCATTGACTATCAATTTCAAAAATAGCCTTAATGTATTGTGTTTCTTGTAAATTTGTTCACTGTGTGCTTTGAATTTCACTGCCGAGTGTCATTTCTTCCTCATCTGCTGAGATTGACAACCTGATGTCAGTGCCAGTCGAATGACGGGGGTTGTGATGATAGTAATTTGAATACAAAAATACTGACAATATTCATATGTTAATAATCACCATCAGGCGTTTGAAATTTTTTTTTGCATCGTAAGTAAGATTTCGGTTTTTTATCCCCTTTGGTTGAATTTTGAATTTCATTTATTCATTTTTCCATACTCATCTCACGGAAGTTTTTTTCCTATTGTTTTCCTGAGTATTTAAAAAATCTAGCAATGGAAACCAATCCGAAAAAAAGATAATGTTTTTATGATGTCAAGTTACTCATAAAAAATTGCGTATTAAACCATGTATTTACTTTTACCATGGGAGAAAAGAGAATTAGCGAGGGCAATTCTACTGAAAGTGAAACTATACGTTTTTCAAGAAATCATCTGAAGTTTACCACGATTCTAACACAATAATAAGGGCTAAACTTAATCATTAACGCAAGTCCAGTTTTGAGTTTGCTCTTATTTTAAAAATTTTCAAGTTGTGATTGAAATCAGTTTTTCAAGAGAATTGAGCTGAGGGTAATCTTTTTCCTTTTATTCACGACTCCTTAGGAGTAGAATAACTTTCAATAACGAAAAGCTTTCTAAAAAAAGTTACGAAAGTAATATTTAGCGCTTGAATACTTCACCATTAACATAATTTAGGCATTTGGTAGGGATTGTTTTTGAACTCATAAATGATAAATACTGGAAAAAATCCTAAATTCAGAGTAGGCTAATGATATCTTCACTGAAAATTAGTACAAAAGTTTCAGTAGCCTAGTTAACGTAGTTTTTCACGACTCCCCTCCTAGCCTCTTTAGCTCTCACGACGGGAGACCGGAATCGTAATTACGCATGATCAAGGTAAGTAATTTACTGACTTCAATTATCCCTCCCACATCGGCAGCGCACAGCTGATCCAGGTAGATAATCTGATTTCGATGAACACCTCCACAACAGCACCCGCGTTAAGCTTCGTGTGCTGAATAAAGATTAACCACACCGGGTAGTCGAGTAAAAAATCAAACGTGTTGAGTTTGGCGTTAAAGAAACCTTGCAAAACCTGCTAATGGTTTCGAACGACACTAGGCTACTCCGAAACGTGGTGAATGTCCTCGCGTGCTACCTTTCGAATAAGCCAATGTGACACCGCAAGTTCTCTCAACAATTTTCATTTGTTAATCGTGACTATCTCTTGAGCTAGCTGGATGAACCTCTGTGTTCTAACAGCATTTTATTATCAACAATAGTGTCCATTCTTTTCCATATATAAATATAGCCTCTCACAGCAATACGTGGCTGGACAATATCTCAGTGTTTTTGTCTGTGTGCATAATAGAAGCTACTCATATTCATACCTGTTTTGTGTGATATCATCACGATTAACATGAATTCGAGATAAAAAACCATCAAAAAACCGAAAATAGTAAAGGAATGAGAGAATTTCTCTCTTATACAATTAGAACCGTGTAAAAATACACACATATCAACCGACGTGTTATTGTAAGCATCTTCTGTGTGCGTTGGCACGAGTCTCTAAAATTAGATTACCAAACAATGGCCGTTTGTGCAGCACCAAACGATTGAAAATAGATCAATTCTTCAGCAGTGTGCGTTGCAAGGAATTTCTCGGAAATGGGCCTGTCTGCCCTCGTAAACACATCAAGATCAGGAAGTTGTTCCTCTATTGCTCGCCCTTTGTTTTGCTCTGCTAAGGAAGCCCAATGAAGACTCCATAACATCCGTGCAAACACGGACGGTAAATCTGACAGCTGTCGCCGTGACCAGCGGCGTCATTTTGTCAACAGTACCTCGAGCTTGTAGCCATGAAACCGTCGTCTGGTTTGTTGGGTAGTTTGCAGTCGGATGTTGAAAATGCTAATTCGTCACGAAGCGACAACAGAACGTGCGTATTGAATGTATGAAAGAGAATGAAGCGATATGAGCAATGTCAGACGCTCTAAGACCGAAATTCAAGGCTGGTGACAGCAGTTTGTAGGCATTGCATTTTGTTTGAAATTTGAAAATTTTAATTCATAGGAAGAAAAGGAACTCAGAATGAGCATGTTTTATTAGAATTCAGCATTATTTCAGAGATGAAGAATTTGATGTTTTTAGAAGTGTGTGAAAATCAAATCAAATACTGTTTGGGGTTGATATCGACCCCATTAAACGGAAAAAACTTTAAATTGTATTAACCGTTTACTTCATCGTACAAACCGTAAACCCAGTAGTAGTGTAATACTTCTATATGAAATTGAATACATCAGCAAATTTTTGTTCAAATTCTATAAATCCACAGGTGTCTCGTCAAACTTTGAATCAAAAAATTTCTCAAATGCAATTTTGTACATCCCTTGTCATCCTGAGCGAAGCAGAGCAGACTTACTAGGTATTGTTTCCATTCATGGGGTATTTGAGCCCAGAGCTGCAATGGGAAGTTAAATCTGAGCTTCGTAGATATTTCAATCGCAATACACGTCAGACGGTTTTACAGATCGAGTTCTAAAATAAAATATTTTGTAGAAAATAGGAATGACTGATGAAGTACCTGTGGAGTGCACATGTCTATTTCTATAAGTATGACTGCTTTAAGCAGGCTATGTTGGCAGTGACAAACTTTAACATTTTATTACTATACAGCACCAACGGACAGTAATTTCCCGAACAGGTTGCATACTCGCCTCTACATCTCAATCATCAATAAGAGATCACTATCTTTTGAATTTTTCATTTAGGAGTGCAATTCCTCTACTATCTATACAAAACAAAATGCAATATCTTCGTGGCTTGGAGTCTTTTTTAATATTTAAACATAAATTAAATCTAACGAAGGATTCGAGTGCAGTCAAACAGAGTATTGCGTCAACCTACTGACAATTCTACGCGCGTGTACGAGGGATTTTCTGCGTGCAAATGTGTGGTTGTGGGTGCTCGCGTGAGTTCACGCGTGAGTAAGTGATGGCATGTGCCCGTTTATCTTACGAGTAAATGGAAAAGTTTTAGGTTTCAGCATTTTGCACACAAATGTATATTTCTTTTGAAGATTTCTGGATCTTTTAAGATTGATTTTTTAATTTTCCATCTTTCAGCACAGAAGATAGAACTTCAATGTTCCTGAACCTATGAAGTAAGTAATTCACATTTTTACTCTGAGTCTTCTTTTTAGTTTCCGGGTACAATTCTCCGAGAATTAGCTACACGAAAAAACATCTATACATTAGAAAAATTTGTAAGCCCACACAGAACCCGTTTATCCAACCATCAAATAACAAAGAAAATGTATAAGCTACGCAAATTATTGATTACGCCACGCTTTTCTGCATCAGAAACGGCTCGTGTCGCAAAACAACGTTCGATGAACTACAGTTTTATTCAAGTTGATCCACAAGAATTTATAGACGCGGAAAGTAAGGTTCCGTGTGGCACGTACCCACAAAAAATGCTGACGACGTTTCGCTAGCGTCTTGCCAACAGCGATCAAGACATTGGCTGGAGTTTACAGGATCACAAACCACAGAGTAACAATTAAAAGCTACCCATTCTTAGGACTCGCGGCTTTACACGCGCACAATAGACGACAGGTCCTGCATCATGCGGCCTGAAACATGGCCATCCTTCATGACGAGGTCTTAAACGTGTCTCCTTCATTCTAGGGCTCGAGAATTCGCACAGAAGGCTCAGTAATTCCAGGTGAGCTGCAACGCAATTATCTGCGTCAAGACAAGATTCTCGGGCAGCAGACGCCGGCGAGCGGCTGCTACAAGCGCCGTGTCCGGCTGTGCGGCGCGAGCAACAGCTGTTGCAGGCAGCTGAAGCTGCCATTCTTGCATGCTAAAATGCAAGTGGTCCTTAATTGATCTTCAAGGAAGATGTGAAATCTGATGGATTGCTTTGATTGGCGAATTTTTTCTGTGTGTGAAAGTATTGTTATACTGACTTTGTGTGCTTATAATACCGGGAGTGATTTCGCTCATTTTTATAAGTTTAAAAAGTTGATTTCATATAAAATTATTACGAATTATTACCAATAACAAACCTATTTAATTTCAATAAAAAGATGGCCTACCCAACTTTCAGCTCGGACCCCCACACCTTCACCTTCTTAGAGTGTTAATTCCCGAAGATAAAATAGTTGTATTCCCTTGAAAATACTAAATTGTTACGTTTGTGCAAAGACCTGCGCGAATGAATGTCCTTCAGGCTACCAACCATTTGAATTTTATCACACCTTCATATCATGACTTGTTGCCTATACCTAAAAAAGCTGGCAGAAAAAATGACGAATACCGCACACTTCCAAAATTTGAAGTATATTCTGACAGGTACGAGACGCCAGAGAGAGAATTCAAGTTATTCTTTTTCTGTGTGAGAACTGCAAATTTTAACTGTGAGATATAATGCGCGTTTTGGCTCAACTAAACAGCAAATAAATGTGGGGGTCTTCAACTCCTTGACTCGGGTAGCAAACTCCCATTTAAGCATGGAGGAAGTTAATCGCGTGGGTAAATTTTAACTGAGCGATATAATGCGCGTTTTGGCCCAACTAAAGAGCAAATAAATGTGGGAGTCTTCAACTCCTTGACTCGGGTAACCAACTTCCTTCCCTCTAAGCGCAAAGGAAGTTAATCGCGAGGGGAAAAGATTCAGTTGCGAAATTGAACAGCAAATGGCCGCGGGCCTCGCCAAGTCTGCCAGCTTAGCTTTCAGAGACACGGCAGGAACGATGGATAGTTCGTTCCTACAGCTATTTTTATGCCCTCACGAACAGATGCAGACTCCTCTCTTATAACCGACCCAAAAGCCACACACTTTACGAGCACCAATGTAATTTGTCATTGGAATCGCTTGATTGGCTTTACCGACCATAAATATTGGTATTATAAGCGTGGATGATTTTAACACTCTGACAGCGACTATTAAATATTAAGTTCAACGCCAAACTCAAATTTAAAGTCAATTGTCGTACACTGTTTTGAAAATCCCAAACATGAACTAGATTGTGCCTTCATTTAACGTTGATTAAGTTTTTATGGAAATTGAATTTGCGTCTACTGGGCGGTCAGCAGCATAATGAAAATTTCCTCCGTGTGCCACCGGTGGCGCACGTCGCAGTCAAAGTGTTAAGTAAGTATATGCGTATACCTCTAGATATGAGAATCCGAGGGCAAGGTCAAATACAATCGAGCGGACGCAAATTTAGAGGTCTTCGATTGCATTGTTCTTCAGTGTCGCCAAAAAAAGAGCAGCATAGTTATTCAACCGCCTCCACAAGGTATTTATAAAACGAGAAACGAAGCTAGAACTATCCAATTCAGTTCATAGCTTTACACCGGTAGATTCAAATTGCGAAAGAGAAACCAAAGAAAAAAGAAAGCTTAACCAAAGCCTTCTATAGTCGCAGTCTTGGTAATTCCACTTTGAAAAACTCTGCAATGCCTGAGGGAAGCGCTGTCGTGCAAAATGCTCACACAGCACAGAGTCTTCCGGCGAATGCCTCTGTTTAAAAAAAAACTCAGAACCCAACACGTGCCCAAAAATATACTCACAATGCAGTGAGGAAACGTATTTTTCTACATTTCAGTTTCTTTCAAAAAAATTAGTGAAATGAGAGAAGCAAAGCACAAGAGAAAATAAGTAAGTTTATTGGCTTCAGTTTTACTGAGCACGCATTCTAATTTTTGAACAAATTTTTTTCATCGAATTTCCAGACAAAACCAAATGACCTCACATAGATCCAGCAGAAGAAGGCAAGGACATCTTCATGTACAGGGCGTGTACAAAGTTCTAGGAATAATTCTCTACACTGAAACGATATTGTGACAGGTGGTCTACCCTCAAAAATTGTTTACATTCATTAACAAATGTACGTTCTAGATAGCATTAGATAATTTAGTGAAGATTTTATCATAATTAACGATAAACGTGACTTTTATTGAGCTATATTGAGCGAATTACACAAAACGCTTTTAGACAACGTGTTTCAACTAAAAACAAGAAAATCTTTGTACTGATGTGAAGTTCAACTGCTAAAATGACAATACTTGGAAAATTCATCCTCCAATAACAAAGAACAAAAATTAGCCCAAGTTATGACAAAGAGGTGTGCTTTGGTCATCACGTGGGCTACCATCCCCCAAACATAGAAATATCTTAATCCTGTTTAACAAGGAGTAAAAATGAATTAAAATTGACAAAAAAAGGAAGTATTAATCATGGGATTCAAAATGTTATCATAGAATCACTCGAAATATGAACCTTTCACTTTCAACAGGAGAGTGAGCCTTCTCTCGTGACAAACAGAACGCGATGTAGGATCAGAAGTATTTTCTGCGTTTTGGTGTAAAGACACTGCCTATCTCATCGCGTAATTTCCAAACAATTTTTTCATACATACCGTAGGAGATTGAATAATCAGTTATGTACTTGCATTTTTCAGTATTACTGCTACGCACTCAGACAGTTTTGCATGTAAGCAGCATTCTGCGTTCACATTTTCCATGTTTCCAGACATTCTTGGCCGAATTAAGAAAATAACTTTTTCATCTTAAGATTCATGAGTACCATATGAACCTGTGTCAAAACATTCATTTAGCTGAGTACCACACCTTTTTCTTGGGTATGGTGAAACCCACACGTACCGAGAGCGACAACAGCCACTTTCCCATTCGCTAAACAAGGTATTGTCCATTTTTAAGTGTATAATTACTCCTCGCTGATATCGTGCATTCATTTCTACAAATACTCGATTTCTTCGTAGAACCAGGAAAACCTCCCAGCCTAGGATCACTCTTCCCTGCGACTGCAATAATTTTCGACTACGATGCCAACGAATGAAAAATGCCGTTTTCAGACCGTTCGCTTTCGGTGCGAACAAACTACACCCCATTCATCAGAGAGGGGAACCACTACTATTCCATGGGGATTTACGCTACCGCAGACCAGCAGCACAACTTCGCGGTATTATCAGAAGACACGGCGCTGTAATTTCAAATAATTTACGTCATTGTAGCGGTACAAAAGGTGGCGTGAATACTTTCGTTGATTTTTCAGTGTTGTGTGACGTTTATCCTGTTCAAAATATTAAAGTTGAAATTTTTCAAATAAATTCAAGCACAGTCTGGCAACTGTGCAGGTGCTTGCCACACAGCTACGGAAAAAAAATTTTTGGAAATGTTATCTCGTGGATAATAATTTTGATTCAACTCCACAAATATTGGTTACTCCCGCGGACAGAAAGACCAATTTAATTTAATTGATTTGAATTGCCGCTGCAGTATATTTCTGAGGCGTTGGCGGTTCAACGCATCGAAGAAATTGACATCTCCAGCAAGACACGGACAGCGGAAGGGACTCATCCACTCGTTTGGAGTGTCCTCTAACAGGACTTCATTTGCCAGCACAATGGAGGGAAGCAAACATTTCTAAATGTGTGTTCGCTTCTCTTTTGAACTCCGGAGGAGCAAATTTCCGTACATCACTCGGCGGAAGTTTTACGTCCCTGTCTCCCGTCTGAGCTTTGTCATGCGAGTCGGGTTGGAGAGAGACAAGAGAACACCATCTCTGACTAATGTCCCAATTTCTACGTGACGATTGAGTCGGAAAAAATCATAGCTTTCGACTAATGAATGAGAGCGAGAGAGGCACTTGAACCCCAGCGGCAGAAAATTCGAGGAACACTAAAATGAACATGCTAAAATAGGGTATTTCAGCCGTGTTGCTCGGGAAACTGAAATTGTAGCTGGCTTCAAGAAACCATCTTAAAGTAAAAAATTAGAAGTACCTTGTAGAAAAAATGTGGCTGACTTTGACATCACCTTTAACTGAAGGTGCGTACACCTATACTTCAAGGGCCTATGTAAAGGTAAGGTTGTCCTAAGTTATATCATTTCCAATTCAGAAAGTCGTCAAAATTTTTCATCAATATTGCCTACTTCTCGTACACGATCCTCACCATCTCGTAAGCATGAAGATGTACGAAATTTTCCTTTCTTTAGCTATGTCTTTCTCCTTCTCACTTATAAGAAATTTTCATTTGCTCAAATGAAATTTCATTTCCCGTATACGTGAACTCATACGTTTGTTTAGCGTGAGTTTAAGGCAGTACTCTCTGCTTCACTGATTCATTCTTTTGTAATTTTGCTCGCGTCAACACGTTCACCGCCGATTTACCACTAGGTAAATTGCTCATTTCCGTATCGGCGTGAAAGAACAGCATTTTAATCTTTCAACATCTTTTTTAGAAGAGATTTAAGCACACGAGGTAAAATATCATGCTATTATATTTTCACAATTCTTAGAAATGATACAATTTTTTTCGAGCACTGATGTTTTTAAAACTCTGCTACTTACAACCTTAATTACCATGGGACGGCTGGAATCACATGTGCGTCCAGAGGCCGCGAACGTGTCAATTCGTTGTCACTTTTTCCTTGGAGGAAGGTTTTTAAATTTTATAATTAACATTCGTGACATTTCATACCGTCATACCAATCATTTTACATTACATTCACATTTCTGGAAACACATGACTAGTTCTTGAATGAGGTAAAAACTTTCTGATAAAAATTAACATCCACAATAACAGTAAATTAAAAATAATCAAATAAAATCATGGAAAATTAATAACACTAGGTCTTAATAAAAATTTTTGAGCTGGATTCAGCCATAGCAGGTATGGTCAATGCACATCAGGTTTTAACTTCGACTTCGAGATTAACTTCAACTTTATATTTGCTCTGCCTTATCAAGTTTCGCACCTTGATTACTTGTAAAATTACTTGCTTAAGCAAGCAAGTAGACCATCTTCAGAACTTGGGAAGGAGCGAATTCATAGTCAAGGACATTCCGGTCATTTACACCGTTGACCTGTTCATTCTTTCAACTTTCGAGGCAACTGTTGTGCAGACATCCTGATCAAAAAGAGTTTTTAAAACTAAATTGACATAATTGACTTTCGAAAAAAAATCCTTTAGCTAAATCAATATTCGTCTTTTGAAAAATCATTAATGTTAAAGAGATATAGCAGATAGATGGTCTTGATACACATTTGACATGTCTAGTAAGGTTCACACATAATGCAGCAAGGCAATCAAATGGAAACTTTGGAAGTTCCTCATGCACACTTATTATATTGGTGTGACTCTTACCAGCAGTCATGAGGGAGAATAGATGAGGCCGTTTAGCAGAGCCATAAGGTGGCGAGTGATCTCTACACATGGTGTATTCCCACACAGGGTACCCTGCACATAGAAATAAAAAGGTAAGATTAAAGAAGTAGAAAAGACAACAAAGAGATAACGAAGAGAGCATGGAACTGAAAGAAGCAAAGCAGTTATGAAAGGTCTCGAAGACTTATTTGTATTGTATCTGTGGTAACCTAACAGTTCATCATGTACATATCAATGACTGGAATTTATTGTAGTTCACAACTGATTTATCTCCAAGAATAGTCAAAGCCCGCATTCATTATATGAAAAATGCATTTCGATAATTCCTAAAGCAGGATATAAGCATACCATTTCTTGAGGATATTTGAGCTTATTGCAAATAAATTTTACCGTTGAAGTGAACGCTCAGAACTCTCACTTAGGGTTCAACTCCAAATGTGAACGCAGTAGCCAGTGAAATTTATATTTGCCCGTAGGTTGGTAATTTATTCCAGGTCAACCGTACGCTATCAATTCTTATTATCTACTGAAAGAGAATATTGCGCCCTCATCTGGACCCGTTAATTTACGTGAAGGTATCAGTAAAATTTTTTTTATTGCATTCGGAAGATAAAGAAACTCATTTTCTCCCAGAACGTCTTGATGAGCCAGAAACTTTTGATTCAGCTCTTGTGAGTGGAAAATTACCGCCATTATGACTCTCAAATGGGTTTAATTTCGAACAAAATGCTGGAGCTGCAAGGCCCTATTGGGCGTAATGATCACGCAATACCTCGGTGCAGATTAGATTTAGGCACCACAACGGACCGGAATAAGATTTCCAAGTGACAATGAAGGCTATATCGAGCTACAGAGACATGGCTCCAAAGGCTCAGTCATTTGGGTTCTATCGGAAGCATCCTCGGGAGAACCGAGAACGATGGAGCGCCGTTATTTGGTTATGCTTTTAACTTGTCCCTTAAATTCGGCAGTTGTGATGGTGTGCCTCGGCCAATGGCGCGTCTAACACGGCCAACGGTTGCAACAAAGCCATTCCTATTGGATTTTCAGGCAAATGTTGTGGGGAATTTGCGGGTCACATTCGGTTATGAACTGTTAAAAGAACTGTGGAGACGCACTCGCCTCGCAGTTACGGTCGTTCCATCATTCACTGGACTAGGAAAGTTTCGTGAGCGCGCACAGCTAAGAAAAAAAATCCGTTCTAATCCAGTAAAAAAATAGAGATCATTTGAGCCCCAATGCAGAGCTCGTGACGAGTGTTTCAGGAGTTTTTCAAGGACTTAAAGCCTCATAGGAAGTCCCGACTACCCGCGTGTTTGTTCCGCGATCAAGAAAATGAGCTCATTTCTTAAGTGTAAGATTTAAGATTTTTAAAATTTGTAAGATTAAGATTTGCTGTAAGATTTTTTAAAACTGTTATTTTTAACTACTGTGAACGAATAATATTTAATAACTACAACAAATGTGCCCTCAAAAAAGGAAAGAAGATGACACCGTATAGCATGGAATTTAGAGAACTGGGAATCTACGCACAGTGCTTGGTATCCACACCCTAGGCTTAGAAACAGCATGATTGAAAGAAGCTTTAGAAACGTGACAAACGTTAAGGGAAACATTAAGAGCTTTAAAAAGACAGCAGAGAGCAAGAAAAGTTCTGTAACAAAGCAAAAATTCTGTTATCCACTGGAAACAGTAAATGAATGTTTACAACGGACAGTTATGAGTTACGAATTTTTGTTTATGACACAAAGGTACTGAAACATCGAAATCTGAATTAAAATTTGATTGGATATGAACACAAAAAGATTTTACAACACTTTTTAAACCAGAGTTTCCGTGAAATGCTGTTGGTAATTGAGGGCTCGTGTCTCGCTTTAGCCCGACTGCAACTCGAACTGTAGCGAATGTAAAATACGTCCAAGCCCTCGCCTTAGAAATATTTCATATCTATAATTTATTTTTAAAGCTAGCTCTCGCGAATAGATGCCCCCAAGAGCGTTCTCATTTTGTGTGCTTTGAAAGAAATATTTATGATTTCAAAAGGATTTAATCTTAATTCACAACCCAAATAAAAAATATTTTTGAGTTTCAGTTATTCTTGTTAGACATACGGACCTCTAATTATTCACGAGCATTTACAACATCGTACAAATGCTTTAGTTGTAAATTTAATCATTTTATGCTACTTTAATCGTGGAGTGCGCCATGAATTTTACGATACTCAGAGCTAACAGGTCAAAAATTTAATGAATTCAATACAACAATCTCAACTAATGTGAAAACCATTACACATGCATTCAATTCACACTTCAAAGAATAAGCAGTGTGCGAAGTTAGGGTTTTATTTCATTTTTTCTACATCCCGCCTAGAAAATCTGGCGCATAACTTTAGTAGGCAAAACTTCGTGCTTCAAGCAAACTTCTGGAAGCCCGTTCTCATGTTTCAGCCCCTTTGCATTGCCGGGATCCTGTGTCTTCATGAACAGAGCGTCTGCCAGTTCTGCTGCTGGTTCATAATAATGATTGTCAGCACAATGGTCGGTTGTAGGGGCGTTGTTCTGGTAAAAAGTGGTCCTGTTGCTTGGGGAAAAAGACGCTCTCGTTGAGGTAATTCTAGGAGCCGAGATCCCGGGGCCGCGTGGGCACCGCCAGCCAGCGCCAACACCGCTGCGACCCCTGCATCTCCGTCGTGTAAATGCAAAGTACGTGTATAAGTATTTTGTACAGTTATTCGTGGGGAGTTGAAACATAACCATTTGTATTCGAGGTAGGGAAATATCGAATAGTTGGTTCAGGGGATTTGAATAAAGAGACGTCAATTTGAGCAACAGGAAACGTTCTTCGGACAGATATTCATTCCTTCGATGTGATAAAAGCCAAGGAGAAATTCCCAGGAACAACGAATAAATATTGACTCGATGTGGGCGTTAGATATAACTGCTTTTGTTTGTGAGAAATTTAAATAACACCGAGAAAGTACTGAAACATCATTCTCTATGTGAAGGAGAAACTGAATTGACACACAGGATCAACAAAATCGGTGATTTCTTCGCCACAGGAAAAAGTAACAACATTGTAACTTCAGTAGATTTTCAAAGTTTTTCTTGCTCTGGATGCTACTGGAGGATGTGCATGAAAGGCATTTCATTCCTGAATGGTTCTGTTTCAGTTAACGCTCTCTTTTTGCAGGAAGCAAATTCCACACAACACAGAACAGGAAATTTGAGTCGGGCGCTCAAGTTCTCACTACGTCACGCAGTAATAAATATTATATGTTATATAGTAAGTTAATTCAAGCCCCCCAGACCAGAACAAAGGTTTTCTAAAAATGATGATTGAGAGCATCAGAGCATTATTTGATTGCCAGTCAAAGGAAAAGGTAATCTACGCACAAAATGTGTTCCCTCACACGACCCCCACGTATATAATAAGTTATGAAAGTTTGAGACAAAATGAAAGTTGAAGAAAGATTAGCCACTGAAAAACAGGACAGCAATGAACCGAAAAAAGATAGTCCGTAACAGAACAAAAAACCGCAGCTCCAGCTAGGAATCTCACAATTTTCCCCTTGGAAGCGCTATTTCCCATAGATCCAATAGTTGCCTCTCTCAAAGGGGATGCACACAGCCAACCAACGTCAGTAATTTGCATTGTATCGTCAGGTAACGTAAACGACTAATTACGTCACCTAGGACATGTAGCTGAAGGGATGATTGCACTGGGCCCTCGTTAGAACTTAATAAATACAAGCTACGGATAAATAATAAAAATAATCACTAACCTCCATGCCTTACGCCTGATTTACTCCGATACTCAGAAATAGGAGCGTATCTCAATGGCGAAAACGATAAGAGGGACAATGAATGTTAGGATTTCTAAATAGAAGCGAGGGACTCTTTAGCAAAAATAGATACAAAACTAATGGAAAAATAATGCAAAATGGGTAGCTTTTTACTACCCAAAACGATGAGTGCGCAAGAGAGACATGCAGCTGAGCAGCAACGTACGCAAGAGAGTGAGGGCTTTGCGACGCATCTGATCAGTGGACGTGTCCTGGGATCGGATTTCAAAACATTGTTATTCAAGTCGTTGTAGCAGTCGCTTCGGCTGGCAGCGTAAGTTATTCCAAGTGGACTTGAGCTGCAAGTCGTTCCGGTGTGAGGGAAAATTTTCAATTAAGTCAAGCCCAGGCCAGGAAAATTAACGTTGATAAATACGTGCGTATACAGGGCTGCAGCTGCAAAAAGTTCTCTAGTTTCTCACTTCAGGAACTAAAAGAGGAACTAAGATGATTTCTTTGAAGCATGAAATTAGCAGCTTTTGAATAAACTGGGTTGACTTGCACCAGCATCTTGACGAATGATTTCACGAGCTGAATGAAAGCTCGTGGTGTGAGGTAAGCCCGCTAGGATTAATTTCTTACGAAAAATTCTTCGAATTAGAAGGAATCGATAACTTTTTTCATTTTACCTGGTATATTTTGCACAACCAATATTGGATGTCACATGCATGAAGCCACTTAGTATGTTATACTTGGTGAATTTGCCCGACGTCCTAGTAAATTGAATTAAATCAATTTTAGAATTCAAAGGTGAAAATGAATGAAAACAGTCATGACAAAGATTGATGTTTCCGAGTCTACGCTAAAAAAAATTGAGAACACTTTTCTTCATTCATTTTGGAAAAATATAAAGTTCCTTACATTTTTCGAGGTGTACACCCCGCAGCGCTTGCCTGCTGGCTTTCAACCATATGGTGAATTGAAACTATCATTCGTCACATTACCTGCTTACGCTACATATATACAACTCTCAAAACCTCGGGTAAATTCGTCGCACTTCAGTCAATTCTAACACACAGCGCGCAACAGACCTCTAAAAAGAGCGGAAACCAGCAATCTATTTATCTTGGGGATGATCACCTGACCGAAATGGGATTTCGTCACGCGACGGTCACTTCTCATCTCACAAGCTACAAGCATCTGATGTCGGTTGTGCAGGAAAAACTCTAGGGAAAATAAAACGAATATTCAACTTACACATGCCAATTAATTAGGATTGGTTATAAATTAGTTTTAGCCTCCCTTTTCCGAAACAATGATGTTCAAAGAGAGGAAGGATGAAGCACCATTTAGTTTGGAGTTAAGGGGACGTGGAATCTATGCACAAAAAGTGTTTCCGCAGAGGACCCCGTGCGCATAGAAACAATAAGATAAGAAGTAGGGTTATGAAAAGGATAAACGTTGCAGAAGAAAATCAGAGATGCTGAAAAACAGAACTGCAGCGAACCAAAAAAGATGGTCTTTAACAAAACTAAAACATTTAATTTCAACAAAAAAAGGCCCACCAAACTCTCAGCTCAGGACCTCACATTTTCCCTCTGGTAGTGCTAATTCCCATAGATCCAATAGTTGTATCCACTTGAGAATGCTTAATTAGGATAGACTTATGGTAAGGAATTAATGAAGAGGTGTGCTCAAAGTATTTACTTTGAGACAGCCTAGCACAAATATCTTTCACTACCTATACTTGACGCTCAAGATAAATGTCGTCATCTCGTGCTGCATCCATGGCTGCCACCACGCCGCGTGGTGGCAGCCACCGCCCCAATGTGTCCACATCATCCCTGGAACCAACAACACCTCACTTCTGAAATAGAATTATTACGACTACTCTTAGATCGTAGAGCAGTTAATTGTCAATGAACTTTGAATGGAAATCCCTACTTGACAAATCTTTGCGGAATTCTACAACAGGCATCCATGGCTTCGAAGGCAGTTAGCGCGACGTGTGCCAAAACCATCGAAGGAAAAAATATTAAGTACTCTACTGACTAAATTATCCGATGGAATGAAGTTTCTCAATTAGCTCTAGTAAAATCACTCATCGTTGTAGAACAGAATAATTAGGTACATTAAAGCGTTCATCACCCTCATTCCATGAGCACCGGAATCGTACAGTACCTTCCCACGCGGCATGGTGGAAAAAAACAGGGATAATTACGTGCTTGCCCATATGGGAATTTGTAGAGTCGCGTCAAACTCCCATGACAGATGGGGCCGATTCCTGAATGAAGTAGCCATGAGCAGCAGTTTGTTTCCTCACCCCAGCTGGCTCCCAGTTCCTTGTTCAAATTGACCGGAAGCCCTGCTTTTCAACTGCCTTGGTTTCAAAGAATGTACGCTGTCGTAGCAATGTATCAGGCAGCGTAAGTTGCACCGAGCCGACTGGGCTACAACGCTACACGTTGTTGCACTTAGCTTAGCCAGGTCGGCTTAAGAGAAATATCTACTGCCAGTCATTCTTATACGACGACATGAGTTTTTTGAAAATCCGGCCTCTGGAGGGGTGCTAAGCCCTCGAGCTGCGCTGCAGGACAAGAATTCATTTGGATTTTTGCGTAGAGCTTCAGCTTTTGACTCGTGCCAGAGCACGGCATGTTGCAATCTTGCATGGGCGAAACAATTGAGAGTTTTATTAACAATATAAAGTGAGAATGAATTTGTGCGTACCAATAAGGAGCCTCAAAAGATTAATACCCTCACCCTATGAACCCTCTTTAAAGTAAAAATGAAATAACACACATTAAGCCTATTTAAACAGTTGATGCACAGCTTATAACATCAGCATAAACATATCCCTAACACTGTTAGTTATGAAAAGCAAATTATGATCTCACTGACTTGGTCGAAAACGTCCACACAGACTCGAACAAATGACGTTCTAAATAAAAACATTCCCTATGAAAGAAGCGAACGTAAGATAGACGTTCAATTCAGACTTGATACGCACACTCTACTACGACATTACAAAATTTAATTCTCCCTTCGAGATTTTGAGCATGACCGGTATGAGTTCACATAAATGGCTAAAAACAGGCAACGAACAACCGAGGGCATTATCGCCCGTAAATTGTATCCTCAGAGTGACATCTGAGGGCATTCTTCTGGCTCAGAGCGTCGGGAGTGACAAGTTATTGGTGTGACACAGGCACGGTGGGGTGCAGCCCTGCGAGACAGGCGTAGTAGCTAATGGCGTCCAGCGTAGAAAAGTTTCCCTCAGACCCCGATAAAAAGTCCACATAAACTTACACAGAAAAGCCCACACTGACTTGGCCAAAAAAGTCCACACGGACTCGAGCAAGTTCAAGCAAAATGTTCACTCGGACTCAGGTAACTGACGCGATTGGCACAATGAGGAGTTTCCGGAAATATTCATCGCTACAGAACTTTGAAGAGGAGATGTAGGAGACCTGTGCAACTTCTCCTCCGAAAAGAACTGAGATTCCGACAAAAAACTATTGTACTCACGCACAAAGCTTAAAAAATTTTCATTCGCATTTCTTTGATATTAAATTAATATTTTGAGATCACAGCATAGCATCGACTTTGTCAAGCCTCAGTTTTTCATGTCTTTCTCATCGAAAACTTAAATCCCTCCTCCCACCATGATATGGAACTCGGAGAATTCAAGACTTTCCTTTGTAAAACAAAACATTTTTTACCATCCTCCTTACCATTCGATTAATTTACGATCCTTAGAGAATCATTGTCCATGGGAAGCATTTATAAGTTTAATAGGCATCATTGCATATTATTTCCTGCGTACTCTGGTAAGCCAGAATCATAAAAATCATAAAATAAACATCCATGGCGTTGCGTTGCTTTCAGTGGGTAGCACAGGGCAGCATGAATTAATACTTTACCATCTTCAGAAAATTAATGCCAATGTGAGACAATATCTAGGTCGTCTAGGCATTATTGAAGATCACTTCCTACGTATTCTAGGGAGTACAATATCACATATAGAACGACCATGGTGCTGCCTCTCTCTCAGAGAAGACCGAGGTGAGCAGGAATGGAGTCCCAGTTTCCAGATTAGATTAGACGTTAGTTTAAGCTTTCCTAACTGCAACAAAGGCATTTCAAAGAAAGGAAAGAGGAACGTACCATTTAGTATGGAGTTAAAGGAACGCGGAATCTATGCACAAGGTGCGCAGATACAGTAATTTAAGAAAGAAGTTCAAGAAACAATATAAAAGTTGAAGAAGAAAGCAGTAGGTACTGAAAAACAGGACAGCAGAGAACCGAAAAAAAGCGATTCTTAGACATAATAAACATTTATTCCAACAACAGGAAGGCCTACCCAACTCTCAGCTCGGTACCTCTCATTTTCCCCTGGGAGTGACAGTTCCCATAGAGACAATAAGCGTCCCAGTCACCTAGAGTGAGGTGACCGCGCGTCGTGTGCCCGTCAAGGTGTGCCACAACGCAGGGTGATAAATGTTCAGCGCATTCACTGCTATGAAGGCATGGGAAATAAATCTACTAATTTTTCACTTCACTTAGCACTAATGAACCAATTTGCTTTAAGGACATTGAATATATTATTTCAAACCAATAACAAGAGCAACGTGAAGACCTGAATTGATACTATAATTCACGTTGTCAAAATGTAAATGCAATTAAAACAAATATTCGTTGAAATTGATACAACTTCCGCTTTAGACTGAAAGGATAGTAGCCCATTCATTGATTACCTGACGCAAGTTCCACATCAAAGGAAGAAATTACCGGCAAGACTGACAAAGAATCCAACACACAAAAATAAAATGGATTCATAAGAGACGCAGCCCGTAATGCTTCTCCAATGAGTCGCAGCAGGGCAGATAATTGCAACAACTCGCAGAAAGGCAAACTCATGCCCCAAATTTGCAGCAACATTGATTATTGCAGTAAGTCGCAGTCATGCGTATAATTGCAGTAAGTCGCAGTCATACTAATAATAACAGTAAGTCGCAGTCATGCTCACAATTGCAGGAAGTCGCAGTCATGCTTATAATTGCAGTAAGTCGCAGTCATGCGTATAATTGCAGTAAGTCGCAGTCATGCGTATAATTGCAGTAAGTCGCAGTCATGCGTATAATTGCAGTAACCGCAGTCATGCGTA
>JACJUY010002710.1:0-20108 GCA_014220935.1 Platorchestia sp. MABIK
AACATAACATATTCTAACCTAACTCATGCTAACCTAACACATACCAACCTATCCTATCCATTCTGCTTGTTATCTTATAAAAACACAGTATCTTCATAGACACGATACCGCGAATCACGGCGCCTTCATAATAAAGAGCAGAAACCCATGTGGATTACACGGTTTCAATAATTAACTCACTTCTAAGCATATAAGGTTAAAGTGTGAAGGAAATGTATTTGATTGGCATTCATTGATATGGAAAGATTCCTGAAATAATAACTGTAATTTAAAATTAAATGTTTATGCAATGCAAAGTCTTAAAAATAGAAAGAAAAATAGAAGAAAAATGAAAAATAAAAGTAAAAGAATAAATAGAAAAAATTGAAATAAATGGAAAAAATTGAAATAAATAGAAAAAATTGAATTAAATAGAAGAGAGTTAAGTAAATAGAAAAAATGGAAATAAAAAGAAAAAATTGAAATAAATGGAAAAAATGGAAATAAATAGAAAAAATTGATATAAAAAAATTAAAAATCAGAAAAATACCAATAAAAAAAATGGAAAAAATATATGACAAATAAAAAATGGAAAAATAATGGAAAAATTGAAAAAAGGAAAAAATTGAAAAATAAACAAATTAAAAAAATTGAAAAATTAAGAAAAAACACAAGAAAATAAAATACTGAAAAAAATAAACAAACAGAAAAAAGTTTAAAAATTGAAACAAAATAAGAAAATTAAAGCAAAATAAAAAAATGAACAAATAGAAATAACAAATGAAAAAATTTAAATAAATTACCGAATAACAAAATCAACATATTAACATAATTAACAAATTAAAAAAAATTAAACAATTAGGAAAAATTAACAAATAAAAAAAATTACCACATTAAAAAAAATCACAAATAAAAATAAATCAGATGAAAACAATTGACATATACAAAATATAATAAAAATGAACAGAAAAAAATTTATGAAAAGATTTGTAGAAGTAAAAAAATAAAACACATGATAAAAAAATAATTATCCCACCCTAACCTAATTTAACCTATCCTACCTATCCTTTCGTGATAAAATGTCAAACATATCAATACATGTAACCTAACCCAACCTAATCTAGCCTACTTATCCAGCCCATTGGATGTAGAGCGTTACCCGCAAACTTAGTTCTAAGCGGATTAATATATAGATAAACAAATTAAAAAAATTAACCAATTAAGAAAAATTAACAAATTAACAAAAAAATTAAAAAATTAAAATATTGCCAAATTAAAAAAATTCACATATGAAAAAATTTACAGATAAAAACAATTGACATATACAAAATATAAAAAAATTAACAAGAACAAATATTTAGGAAAATTTAAAAAAATGAAATAAAACATGATAAACAAATATTGATTATCCCACCCTAACCAAATGTAACCTATCCTACCTATCCTATCGTGATAGAATGGCAAACGTATCAATGCATGTAACCTAACCCAACCTAATCTAACCTACCTATCCAGCCTATTGGATGTAGAGCGTTACCCACGAACTTAGTTTTAAGTGTGTTAATATATAGATGGTCAGGTCTTGTTTGCTACGTATCGATTCCTCGAATATAAACACAAAACATTTCTGTAAAATTGAATATACACTGCGGCTATATTTCCTTTGATTTTAGCACACCTGGTCGTAGATGACTTGAAATAAACCATTGTTTCTCTTTTCTAACCTGGTCTTGATTTGCACTGGACAGTGAACACTCAGGTTCAGTTAGTGTCTGATGAGGGAAGCTGCGTCATCTGAGCGTTCTAAGGGACTTTTTTGTTAGTTTTATCATGGCATCACAGCTCTACGTAAGTCCCATACTTTACGTATACGGGATTTTTTATGTCTCTGTTGTTAAAGTCTGACAGACTTCTTTACATAATCATTCTTGAATGAGTCATCGAAAGCAACATTTACCACAAAGTTCGAGTAAATAAAATATGTAAATTTCTTGCGTGTGCTCGGAGGTTTTAAACTGTGCATGAACGACCGAGGCTCGCTTTGATTTTAAATTTAAGGTAAAAAAACAGGTTTAATATCACGTATTTTATGACGCACTTACTTAAAAAATAATGCAACATTTCAATTCGTTCATTGCGTTTCAAATGAATTCTACGGTAATTTGATAAAATGTCTATTTCTGTTGAAAACTCTAGTGGAGTTGCATCTGATTAATGAAAATATTAAAATATTCTTTTTGAGTAATGGATGCTTACAATACAAGGAAATTAACTGTTGCGCTACTATCTTTTTGCTACCTTTTGAACAACGGTAAAATGCATCAAAATTGTGTTTCAGGACAGGAAATTAAGTAAGTACTTTCAAAGGAAGTTATAATAATTTTTGAATATATAGACACACGTTCAAAAAGCACATCATTAAGAGAAAATTGTGTAGATAACATCAAAAAAGTATCGGGTTCCGCAATGCTGGATAAGATGAAAAACACAAAAATCAAATTATAATTTTTACTATTTGTATGGAGTTTCCAAAGTTCCTGATGGTTTTGCGTTATATTGACGGAAAAAAAAATTTCACTGAAGGTTTTTTGCATAGCAGAAGTGATGCTTGCGCAAATATGATGAGCATATTTCTAAATTACATCCATTTGCTGGAAAAAGGAGAACATATCCAATCAAGGCCGACAACAATTCTTTCATTAGGAAAAAGATCTGCTTTATGAGCAGCCGGAGGAGCTTGTTCTCGCTTGATCTACGACCTTTTCTTGTAATCTTATCGCACTTCCCCGTACATAGCACACAATTTTCTAACAATTCTAGTTGCGTTTTTCTTTTCCCTGAGTAATAATGCAACGCCGCATGACACAAATGCACTTTCTGGTCTTCCATTATTGTGGCATAAAAAGAAAGAACGAACCAAGGAGTGCACATTCCAGGATTTATTTCTTCAGGATAAATGAAGCAAGCAGTGAGTGCGAATCCTTCAATTCAAATAAACAGCTTTATTTAAAAACCGTTCTTCCATATGATAGGGTCCTAGGAATACATGCGTGATTCGGACTTTCCAATTTTCATTAGTCTGAATGAAACAATTGAAAATTATTCAAAAATTTTGAAAACAAATCCATATTTATAATAATTCCTGAATATCTTAGCAATATCAGTTAGGCGTATTTATTAATTTTTCAGGGGAAAATGATGCAAATTTTCCAGAAGGTGAATTAACGTTAGTCCGTCGCAACCAAGCGAATAATAAAATTCCATCAGGAATTATTCTTTTTCCTGTAGCCCTATTCCTTCGCCAAGAGAATTTCATGAATGGGGAATTAAAGATAAATTAAAGTTAGCAACAGATCTATTTAAATATAGAAGATCAAACAAGTCGTAGATATAACCCCCAGATCTAATACGTTTTTATTTTACAACTGTTCTACCTCACTGGACGATTACAAGCAAATGATCTATTCTCCCTACTATCCAATGTGCTCTACACAATAGCTATCGTTTTGTGGTTTCCGCACCGAAGCACATGAGGGAGCTGCTGAAAATCATGCAGGAACAACCAGGAGTGAAAGGCTTCAGTAACTTCGGCGGGTAACTCGATGAGAGTACTTTATCTACTCAAATTGATCGAAAGTGTGTAGATCGCGAGGCTTCAGCGTCAGCTTTTTTTGTTCGTCAGAACTGGTATAACTTCGCTGAAAGACTAGCTAATGAAGTCTCATAATTTTACATGCTACAAAGACAAGTACAAATTTCTTTCGGCGAAAATAATTATAACTTGGGGCCCTAATTATTCCTTCTGTGACAAGAGTTTAATTGCCTCAATTACGAAACTAACAACATTATCTTGAAGTTCATCCCGCCGAGGCTGCAGTCATTTTGTTGACGAACATTTCATTTAGGCCAGCGAACAACGTCCAGGGATTTGGATTATCTGGTCGGAAAACTTTTGAGCGGCAAGAATAACTTCGTTGGGGCATTAAGCGCTCCTCATCTCTGCGCCCGACGTCGCTCGATTCGATACGAACGAGGAATGTTTTTCGCTGAGGAAGGTAGCCTTCCGCAAATCCGCTTATGCTATCGCTTTTCCGGGGACAACCACACTTAAAATTAACCAGATCTGCTACAATTGCTTTCAGCGATTTTGGATTTTCAGCATGAATTTTTTCATCAGATAATGAAGCAAAAAATACTGACAGCTTTAAGCTTTCAAAAGTGAAGTGATCTGTTTTGTTCGTGATCTGTTTTTTGGTCTTTTTGTTCATGTGAATAGTCGAAAGCTGTGCTCACTAGTCAATTGATTTTCAGGGACTCATACTGGTATAAAATTCCTTCCATTGTGACTTCTTTGAAAAGCTGGCAGCATTTCCAGCCATTCATCAAATCATTTTGTCGCTAACGTATATAATGTCGACATTGTCTTCTATTAGGAAAAATTAATTGAAAACAAACTCCATGCAACAACGTTCTTTCATTATATATACTGCAGACCTGCATTTGCTCCTCAGATGCCACATTCTGTGAAAGCTTTTCTCTATTGAACAAGTCACACTCGCTGAGTAGTGTACGTATCCTCTATCAAGCGTGAGTAGCTTTTCTCTGTTGAAAAATTCACACTTGCTGAGTGGTGTAAATCTCCTCCATCACGTGTAACTTTTCTCTATTAAATCATTTACACCTGCTAGTTGTGAAAATATCCTCCATCACTCGTTTCTGCAAAAAACTTTCCACAGAGCTACAGAGAGAAGATCTCACAGTCCGAGCTGCGATACCGTCTCGTAAGACCGCCCTAATCTTATGTTTCTAAAAGCATTGCATCGCGTTTTCTTTTTTCGGTGGGCACCTTTATTTTGCTTTTGTGACCCGTGAAGGTGGCTCTCATTACTTTCCCAACGGCATTATATCCTTGCGCAATGTGGAGAAAGCTCCAGTGCCATATAAAATTGTTCTCCAGTATTGCGGTCCTTCCTGAGCTCCTTCAAGCCTTAGTACTCTGTTTGAAGCAATCTTTTCTGTTTTTCCAGCCGTAGGCCCTGAAGGTTTTTAAATCCCGAGCAACTTTATGTTCGAGTATAACTATACCTATGAATCACGGTAAAAACTTGATGTCCGAGCAGCTTGCAATCTAAATATGTCTTATTAACTTAGTCAGTCTTGCATAAGAAAAATGTTGGTTTTAGTTACAGGTGAGCCGGTAGATCTTTAAAATGTTGTTTTTCCATGTTACTTTGTTGTAAATATTACAAAACTATAACGTTCATCATTGATTGGGTCTGAAACACACACATACAGCTTTTGCCTCATGATTCACTACCTGCGTACTACCAGTGGTTATATTGAAAAACAATACACCTTCCTTGAATAGCTGCCGAAATTCTAAAATTATCCTATTTGTGATCCTATATGCATTAAATTCCTCACCTCTTTCTCGTACCAAGAACCCCTTATATTCTTGCATGCCTGAGGAGGGAGACCCGATCTGTAGAGGTCGATCATTTCCAGAAGACGGGCTCGCCCTAATAATAACAGGAGCACAGCTCATAATCGATAGCGCGCGGTAGGCCGTGGTCGCATCTGGTAAGGGGATGTCGTCCTGCCCCTACCTCTGTAGCACTGCTACTCACTCCCAGCTAAAGCCCTGGTCAACTTACGGTACCAAGGAAGGTTTTTAGCTTGAAAAGCACGGTCACGGGAAGTTGAAAACAAGTCCTCTTGTCAGTTTCAGTTATGTGTAGTGGGGAAATCTTTGATGAATTATTTTACAATGTTCAAATTTGCATTGCGTTAATTACTTGAAAATGCTGCGAGTCTTCGAAGTACAAGCCTCATCCATGAAATCGAATAAAAAAATGTAAAATGAGATTGAACCTAGTGAATTTGCTGAAGTGTAGCATGTATGTGATACTACAAACCTAATTCACCACACCTTGTGTACATCTTAAATTTAAATTTAATGAAAAAACAGTGGGTGGACACTTTTTCAACGGCTACTTAAGAAAATTGAGATTATTTGATAACCAAACGTGAGCAGAGTTTCAGCTGTAGTCTTTACCCTTTGATTTTTCTTAGAGCGTATTAAGTGAGCTGAATAACTTGTTTTTAGTATTCTTCCAGACTAAAGTTCAAGCGCATTCTTAGCTGAGCTCTTTCCAGGAAGACCCTCTTTAATTTAGTCTTGAAGTAGAAGTACTCGGGATTTTATTTCACGAGCAATTCTATTCTCTGAAGTTAATTTGGAACGAAAAATTTAAGTCTGTGTTTCTTCCCAAGATATTTGGGTTGAGCTGATAGTTGAACAAAATTCCGAGTGGCGTTAGAATTGAGAACATCTCCTGTTGTATGAGGAAGCTTTTCCAGCAACATATGATACGTCTAAAACCCTTTCGTGTAAATCATGCGCAGCTTCGTCGAATTGGTTCCTTGGTTTCGTCTTGGCCTACAATTGCCAGCTAATTGTTTGTCAATTAGTCAGGTGTACAATTACGAAAAATTTTCACAGCAGAATTTTTCGGAAATTAGTCTGTTGTCAAACAACGAAAAACAATCACAATAGAATTTTTTGTAAATTATTCAGATGTAAAATAACGACAAAACTCCACAACAGAATTTTTTATAAAATAGTCGGTTGTGAAAGTAAGAAAATATTTACAACAGAAAACATATAAAATATATTGAAATATGTTTTGGATTATAACATTGGCGATGAAATTTTTCAAAAAAATTTCTTTCGTTTTACGCCACTTGTATAGGATAGACATTCAGGATCTCGCTGAAGTAAGTGCAACATACATGTTAACTTAAAGAGCTTACATGCAAAAAAAGAGGTAAATCTCGTTCATGATTTTTAATTGAGGATTTCTGTTAATTAATTACTCACCCAGCTGTAGAAATAAACATGTGTCAAGCCGTTGATGTTTTAGTGTATTTTATCACAATTGTTTCCATAGAACCAGTACATTCCGAGCACATGTGAAATACATTTATGGTTTTTAAGAACTCATGACGAGAGACTGCTTTATTCATTTATTTTAGACGATGTTTTCTTCCTCATATTTTATGTAGGAAATATTTTTAGATTGACTTTCTGTTGTCCTTTGTTTATTTAAAATTTGGATTATTTAGGGGCGGATACGAACGAATGTTCGTATCCGCCATAGGCGTTAGTCCTGAGGTCCCAGCTTATCACCTACCGCAAATCTATTACAAGAGAAGAACTGATTACCAGCTTACTTCAGGTATAATCTCCAGATTGGGTATCCAGTGTCAAGATTTTTATTCTCATTGAATCACGTGTGTATGCCCTGCTTTCATGGCGGTCTCTCAAGTCTTCAATGCATTCCATTCTACATAGCGCTCAAGTGCCCGGTACCAAAATCTTTATATTTCTCTTACGCGTAGTCTAGGTCTAGCATAAAATACGTACTCATACTATCATCGCTAGTCTTTCATAAATTTTTCATCATTAAGCCTCCTACCAAGTTTCCCTTTCAGATTATCATCTCCAGTCTGTGCTCTGCATTCATGCCGCCATCTCAGATCTTTAATACTACCCAGTCTACAGTTGTGCTAAATGTCCAGTCCTAGGATGACTTCTTCCAAAAATATCGAGTCCCCCAGATCATCCCCAAGTCCCCAGCTGAGCCCTAAGTCCCCCTACAGAACCCTCCTGGTGCCGTCTCAGGATCAATGTCTCATTAGAGCAAAAGCGACCGTAATTCTAACCGAGCCACAGAGGCTCTCCTAGTCTTCTACTTTTGTTCTTTTCTACAGGGCACTTGAGGTGGAAACGCATCGGTGCTTCGCTAGCCTTCTAATTTATTCCGTTATGCCGATGAATATCGGAATATCACAGTTTTCCAACTCTACTCTAGGTCTTTGTCTTCTAGTTTTGTCGTTTTTCTACAGGGCACTTGAGGTGGAAGCGCATCGGTGCTTCGCTAGCCTTCTAATTCATTCCGTTATAGCTGTGATGCCGATTAATATCGAGTTAGAACTTGCCCTAAAAAGATTCCTGAAGGTAATACCTGAATTTTTCATTTAAATTCTCTTTGGTACTGGGACCCCACGATGATTTAAATTTCCTAGCAAATGGAGACATCGTTGGAGAATGTTTTCAGCGGAATAGTGAAGAGATGTTCCACTGGAATGGAACATCACTGTTCAATTTTGAGACGATCGCCCATTTGTTGTAATATCGAGATATCACCTGCTGCATTGAAAGTTTGTGTTAAATATGGCATCATTTTGCTGTTTTATGCTGAAGATTTAAATTTATGCTGAATAACAGGTTAAATTTCGAAATACTGAACCCTTCCGGCAGCCAAGCCAGTTCTTAAAACCCTATAAATAAGTAGTATTTAATATTCATAATGTATTTCAGTTTTTTATAAATGATTTTCATAGAATGAACTACAGATCAAAAAATCTAAGAACTTCACTCCGAAGTAAGGCTGCCTAGAAAAAGAATGATGGTACGATTCAATTCCGTAATTCCCAACCATTACAATTAGAAATATCACTTGAGTATTCAGGGAACCATTAAGCTTCCTGCTCTTGACTGTACTCAGTGAAATAGAGCTGAAAACTACTTAACACTTCCTTTTATTTCATTGAAAATATACCACTACGCCTTTTCGTTCGCTTGGAAAACTAATCACTCTGTTCATTAGAAAATACTATCATTGCAATGGATTTACAAAAGAAGCGTCTTTGAGTTTCTAATGAGCTTAAGTTCTGCGTTACACGCTCGAAATCTGTGACAGAAATTTAACTTATTCTTGTTAAATTGTCGCATCACTAAATTAAATTTCTATTCAGACATGCAGTAATTAATTGACATCGAGAAGTCATGGCTCGTTTTTACAGTTTGAATGTTGAAAATTCCTTGAAAATCCAGTTATGTGAGTTTTAGTACTTAACCAACAGACTAACTGTTAATAACAGGGTAGTGCTGGTTTCTAAACGGTTCTTGAAAACACAGACAACGTATTTGTCTCAATTGAAATGCGTGCAAAAAATTAAGTTTCATACTCTCGCGTAACGTAAGCTTAATATGGGGTAGAGGAGAAATGTACAAAATGATCTTTAACAATATATCAACTGCCATCCTAGTTAACCGAATAATTTTGTTTCACAAATTCTTTCAATATCTTTAATAGATACCTCTTAAAAAACTTTTAATACCTTTAATAGATACCTTTGATTGATACCTCTTAAAAGAAATTTTTAATAATTTTAATAGATACCATTAAATAGGTACCTTTAGTTAAATAAATGGATTCAAAAATTTATTAACAGCTTTCCAACTCTACTTTAACGGAATGTAAACGTCTAAGAGAATAATTTTTGTATTGGAATTGAGGTTCCAAATGACCTATCGTTTATTAAATTCAAGTTAATCCGCTAAAATATACCTGCAAACTAAAATTATGTGATATTTTGTTAAAAACCTAATTTCAGCACCAGTTGCTGAAGCAGGACTGGTTGGCGAGACGGAAAAACTGCGCTTTAAAAGTCCGAAGTTAGGGCAGAGAAGTGTTGCCTTTGAACTAGAATTCACCTCACAGCCGCTACCGAAAAGTGATGGACTTTTAATAAGTTTCGTCGAAATGAATACGATTTAGTACAGAAATGTCGACTTCCTTTGAATTGAGAAAAAGGGTAATTGATAAAAAGCCACTCAAAGGAACAGGACCAATAAAGAGCGTTGAAAATTGCGGCGCGAAAGCCAATTATGGACTTACGAGACAAATGTTTACGAATGGAAAACTCTGCAATGGAAAAAGTTGTTTCATTAGCAACTTTGTCACTTAGTTTGACTTTAACAATTTACTAATTAGGGAAGAGCCATTCACCGCATCCCTTGCCTACTGCCTCTGCGACCTGCATACCATTTTCCTCGCGAGGAAATTGAAAGGCTGAAGTAGTCTACGGTGTTTACTTCGAATATTTCATTACAACAGCACCATCATTGCATTCCGAGCTGAAATATTTTAAAGTCTACGGTATTCAGCATGAATATTTAGGTTTTGTTGGAAATTAATCACTCCTCAGACTTCGTAATTCTACGTGTGCTACATATTAGATTTTAACGAATGCTATGATTTAATAATCTACATGGAATTAGAGTCGATTTTTGGTTCATTGATGTAGGTAGAATATGAATTTGTTATCAATTATTGAATGATATCAAAACGTTTTTTTAAATATTTCATAGAGTATTTTGCTGTCAAATACAAGCATTATTATTTGTAAAGTTGGGATTTTATCCGAAGTCACAAAATACAAATACTTATTACACTTTGAGATGATCTTGACTTGCTTGTTTGCTTTTCACCCTCCACACTTAGCTTTCAGTATTGATATTTAAACTGATCTAGAATCTTAGGTACTTATTCAAATTCCACCACGGTGTTCTGTTGGTAAGATCTGTTGCAAGCACTCATTTTACGAAAAAAATTGTTCACAAATAAATCCATTATGCAATCGGACTCGAAAGGTACGAAAGATACAAACTTTTGAGCAATGAATTGAGTCGAAAATAATGCTTCCACTGCGGTCAATCATGTGACTTTTGCCACAGGATTACATACACTATAAAAATGCTTGCGAAGCCGTTACTGTGCGATACTTGAGTACTTAAACGTATCCCAGGTATCGAAAATACTCGCTAAGTGATAATACATACATCTTACCAGTATTAAAAATACCTGTTAAGCTTTAGTTAAAGCTTAGACGCTTGAAAATGAGCAAGCAAAATTACTCATGTCAATAAAACTGTATTTAGAATCGAGCAATAATTTATTCAGTATATCATAAGTCCTTCTTTTGCCGCTTCATTCGTTGTCTTGCAACAAAAGAGAAACAAGTATACGTTTTTTTGTTAAAAATCACCAGCTGAGCATACATTTTTGAACCGTTTGAAAGATTTACATCATTTCTTAGAATTCTAATCATCATGAAAGATACATACTGTCGGAGTAATTCTTTCAAGAGGTGAGGTGCAAGAATTGTTTTGCGTGTTGTCTGTCCAATACATTTTTAGACACCTTCTAATCACGTTAGAATAAGAAGAGTGCTCTGAGCACTTCAGATCCTATTTTTATAGTTTCTTGATCGCTTAACCATTACCAAAAGCGAAACCAACTTATAATAACAAGATAAAAATTAAAATAATATCATCAAAATTTTCCAAATGAATTATGTTTCAATACGTTATTCAAATCAAGCAAAATTTCTGAAATTATCTCCAAAGTTCAACGCCGGACATCTCAATGTCTGTCATATCATGATGCGATGCATGCACTAGCGATCCACACCGCACGAGAACCAGACCGCAACAAGAGCACAGCGCTTGAGACAAATACCTCAAGCATCGACCGAGACGCGGCCGTTCTACATATGCCTTAGGCTTTTAATCCGCCCTGCACGGAGAACGGCAGCTGGAGCGCAAACGAGTCATTAAATCCAAATCCGTCGTGGAAGCCAACCATCAAATCTACCATTAGGTTCTCCGTTAAGCTAAAGGAGAATATTAATAGGAACATTAGGTGGCTGCGGGCAGCAGCTGGGCTTGCTTGATGTTACAGGACGAGAGAAACAGAATGTGAGATGTCGTCGTGCCCGTGCCTCAGTGAGCTTAGGGCAAGCCGGAAATAATCAATCCTGTTCCTCAAGTGCACCGGAACGTGTATAATTTCTGGGGCTATCAGATATCAGGGAGCGTGATAGTTGAATTAGCCTCCCTGGTCTCATGAAGAATTTATGACAGAAATCAAAGTGGTTGTTGAATTGGCCCTCCTGGTCTCAAAAAGAATTCGTGACAGATTTCGCCGTGGTTGTTGAATTGGCCTCCCTGATCTCATGAAGAATTTGTGACAGATATCTTTCAAATTTCATTGGCCCGTGATGTGCATAGTTAACTGATCCTATAAATCGTCTCCTTTTTGCTCCTATGGACAGCTTTGTAGAAGTAATTTGCAGCTTCAATATATATCTCTGAAACATATGCACGTGAACTACTGGACACACACTCTCAAAAATAGCAGTTTGATCTTTGCTTCCTTCAGTTTCACTTGGTTGTATTAAACAGAAAACATTTGATTCAATTGGTATACACAAAATACTTTTACTCTGAAAACGTAAACAGCTGAAAATTAGCAATAAGTGTATCTGTGATACAGAAATTCCTTCCTCTCTCATTTCCATGTATTATTAATGCTTGAATGCGGACACGAAACAAATATTTCGATGGGAAAGCCCCCATGATTTGATAAATAATTTAACGCAAAACCGTCATGTGAACCATCGGTGGTGCACAGAAGGAATTTTCACAATGCTGCTGACCGACCAGTAGTTACAATCTCAATTTTGATGAATACGTGCAGGTGTGATTCAATTAACGTTTGCCATTTTCAAAACTGCTTGCTACAATTATTGACTTTGAATTTGAGTTGAAGATTGAACTTTAGCTTAACCCATGGCGGTTTACATGTTAGTTTAAATTATTTCTTGAAAATGACAGTTCAATAAGTTTCAGTGGAAGCACTTTGAACGAAAAGTTCAGATTCAAACAGCTTATTTTGTAGCACATGCTTCACGGCTAATTACTCATGGTGAAATTGAGTTCAGCTAACTTTCTTCTCTCAAAAATATCTCTTCTTTGAGTTAACTGAGTCATGAAAAATTCTTCTGTAAAAATGCTTTGCATGCTCATGCTGTACAGCAGAATTTTCCTTCAGAAATATCGATAAATTCTAATCTCAAAGGAAACTTAAAGTAACTGTTAAAGAATTCTACAGTTTATCGAGACCTCTTTGCTCTTAAAATTTTTGACGAATAGTTGATCTGCAAGAAACTGTGTTGCAAATAAATTATTCCAATAAGTTTCCCCAACGTAAAGAAATTCCCTCGCATATGTGCCACAAAAACTAGAGCCAAGAAGTAGTTTCTCAGGAATTTATTTCTTAGGAAGGCGTTTCGCATGAAAATTTTAAACAAGGAACTGTTTAACAAGAAACCGCTTCTCAAGTATCAATTTAAAATGAGAGATTGAGAATTATTTTCTTTTGGAGCTATTCTAAGAGAATTAGAAAAGAAAAAGCTGTCAGTGGTTATTGTGACCCGATAAATCTGTTCGACGCGTCTCTGTTTTATTGAGTCTCTTAGATCAGAAATTTCTGCCAGAGCTACCAATCATTAAAACTTAAACAAGTTCTTGAAAAATTTCTCAAACGTTTTTAATCGCAAGCGGGTATAACTTCAAAGAGAAAAAATTAACAATTAACTAGGTCACGAAATGTGGTGCATATTTTAAATGCAAATGTGCGTTTTCAAATAAATTGATCATGGGAAAATTATAGAAATTCCCGACTCTCCTTTAGGGAATATACTGAAGTTCGAATTAAATCGTCCTCAGTTATGTTAATTTTAATTTTTTGCCATTCAAATATTCTTTGCGTAACTGGCAGCTACTGCGACTCTCAATATCAAACAAAGAGTGTAAACGTTAATATACTAGTCCATTTATTAAATTCCTTGAATACATTTTCAGAAACCTGCAAGACGCACACACATGTGTGTGACTCGTATCAACTAGATTAAACTGTACCCACAACTTGAAGAACAGAAGAAATGTTCCAAGATACAAACAGAAATGGTCTCGTAGCTTTCGTGAAGCGGCCTTTGCGGTCTAGAAATGTCTTTCCCTCCAGCATGGCTGTTGAAAATGCAGTAAGGCAAGTCTGCTCTGTGATATTATGATGCTGTAATTTCCCTGGGGACCGTAAGAAAAATAAAATTCAAATTCAAAGCAAACAAGACAGAACAAATGCCAGTGTTGAACAAACAAACTCTCGGATATTATTCTAACACTTGCAGCAATGAACGCAGCAAAATGCAATGGTTTTCATGCGAACGATGAAGTGAATGGCCTTATGTGCTGAACGTACAGGGTGCATTGAGTCCTGAATTCATTTCCAGGATTCAAGCGTCTGCTTCCAGTGGCAGAAAATTTTCAAATTTACTCGAGTGAAGGACATCATGCAAAACTTATTCAATTGGGGAAAACGTGAGTGTCACCGAGAATTAAGTTTCCAGTTACACTTTAAATGAATTGGGTTATTCTGTCACCATCGTATGAGTCGTTTTTTAACCTAGTGTGTCAACGAGATAGTTTATTCTGTGACTTTAATATCCATCCAGGTCATTCTTTCATTCTATTTTTGCGCGCGGAAAACGAAAATCTGCTGCACAAGGAAATACCTAACAACTGTGTTAGTTATGGGACATTTAGGTAGCATGGATACTCAAAACTCCCTTCAGAGATCACAAAACCTGAATTATACCATTTTCAGGTCTATTTCACATTTAAAAAAATCAATTTAACACAAACTGAATGAACAATTTCACAGAAATGAAATTCAATTTTACAGACGCTCAAAAACAATTTCACACAAACAAATATTTATTTGACTCAAACGAAAAATAAATTTCACGTGCATCACAGTTACAACTTCTGAAAATATATATTGCCTTTCCAACTAAGGTTTAATGTTCAATATTCCTCTGAATATTTTATTACATGCATGACCTCGTAGTAAAATTTAACAAGATATCTGCAAACGACAGAAGAAGAAGTTACGAAGTTTTCAATCAAGAAAAAATTGGAGAGAGCTTTGTATAAATTGGAGGATTAATGTTCGTACAGCTAATGATTGGATATAAATGAGCAGACTGGGGTTAATAAAATGAGATAATCGAAGACCAAAAGAACAGATGAAATGATGGGCTGCATCGTTGATCGTAGTGAGAAATATCTATTAACAACTTTTGTGGAACTCACACAATTGTAATGAGTAGATTCATTGCATCTGTATGTATTGCCACGATGAAGAACTGGTTGCATGGTCAACTGATTTCCTTGGAAATTTTGCGTCCTATGATTTTCAACGTCAATGCTCCTGATAACAAAATTAAAAGAGCACAATACTTGGAAAATTTGTTTATAGCTCGAGCAAATAGGAGTACACTAATTTAGATTGATGTAAGGAATTTCAAGCTGTATTGTCGTCGGAGTAAAGGAAGATCTCAAATTGGAGCAAGATCATCAGTAGCGCTACCTAGCAGCAGAGGTGCAAATCTGTACAGCATAGAAGCTATGACTTATTCAAGAAACTTTCATTTCAAAACACAACGAGGAGACTTCAAATTTGAAAAATTTAATGAGTTAATTAAAGAACTCATCAAGATATAACTATTTAAAAGATGGAGGAGCGAACGCGAACATTAAAAATTGTGAATTAATATACAACCTTAACAAACAACACTTGAATACCTAAAAAAAAGTGTGGCGTCGGCAATCGGGAAAGTCTCTGGAAAGATGCTCGCAAAATTTGCGAGCCGTGTAGAAAAATATCATCTAGGAGTAATGCGTCATGATGATTTGAGAACCCATTGCTTCTACTTCAGTAAAAGGAGGATGTGGCTTCTATGCTAATAAAGAAGAATATTAATTTCTATGTCACGGTTTTAATTTCGGCGCTCCATGACCTGGTTTTAACTAATGTACAAGTCATTCAATTTTCTAATGATATTGAATTAACTAAGGAAAAGAGACTATATATGTACATTGGCAAAATAAAATGAATAATATATGGAAGTGAAATAACTTTTACAGTAATACAGTATAATAATGTTGAATGAAATCGATTTTTTGTTCGAGTGAAATAGACTATTCGCTTGTTTGAAATTAAATTTCGTTAGTATGAAATTGCTTTTACGCTTGTCTGAAAATGGATTTCGTTTGTCTAAAATTGTTTTTTGCTTGTGTGAAATTGAACTTCGTTTGTGTTAAATAGACCTGAAAATGGGATAGACGGAAGTCAACGAGCTGCACAACCTGTATCCAAAAGCTATAAGTGCCACGCTAAGCAGAGTAACTGCGGCGGTTGAGAGGCCTCTTTCATTCCTAAGTATTTATAGCTTGAGCTGTGATCTACGGTGCAGGCCGTAAGTCAATGGCAAACAATGGAGTAAAGCCAATAGAGCAAGCCTGTCGTATATCAAGCTCCGTCCGAGTCCCCCTCGGCGACGAGAAAGGTTCCTAGCTTTTCGAAAAATACGAAGACGAGTTACAGTTCTCGATGGAACTCATCTTCTTAACGTCATACGTTGTCACTGATACTTCGATACGTTGTATCAGTGACTGGCACTGATATGTCACTGATGATATGTTTCGATGATAGGAAGTTTCCCATGAAATAAAGCTTTGTTTTTTTCAAGTTACCGTCAACGCATTGAAGACCATGTTACCAAACTCGGTCTCACAAAAGATTTTAGTTCTAGGCACATGGCTGTAAAATGTTCGTCCCACATGACAAGGATCAGTTTGTGGGTAGTTTGCATGTTGGCTTGCAGATCTCAGTCACGCTCCGTGCACTGGATCCGTGAACACTGCATAAAACTTTCAAATTATGCATTTATGTGCTGGAATTAATAACAGTGATATGCTCGTTTAAATGTAGAGGAACTGAACAAATAACTCACACGCATCTAAACATTTTATCAATATATAGCTTCAAAAATGAAATATAGCTCTAGGCTCGTCATTTGTGACGAGCCTAGAGCACTAGTCCTTTATGTACTAAAACAGGGTTTGTTGCTTGTTTGCTTGCTCTCTTGTCACTTGCTATGTATGTCCGTCTCTATTTTCCCCCTATAAACTAGCTACCGGGACATTTCGATGCACAATGGAATTTCTTTTGTTTTTTTTATAATTCTTATGAAATACAATTGATTCGTGAGCTTTCACAGCACATAAATCGAAGTGAAAAAATCCGCAAATTATCTGTTCATTGAAAACAGTTTTCATTAATAACTTGTTGCTCCAACAACCTCCAGGATTTCTACACTGGTCGGGAACATATTTAACTGTCGTCTATAGCGCTATTAAATTAATACAGAATTAAAATGTCAATTTACCGTCAGAAATATTTTCTACAATCAATACATGAAGATCTTATCTGTATATTCGTAGTAGAAGTAATTTAAAAAGATCTGGATGCCAAGAATTGCTGTAGAATCAATACTCGTTATCAATTTGACATGATTTTTTTCAATTTAAAAAATATGGCTTCAATCATAATTCCAGGAATTTGCTTGCATGATAGCTTGATTATTGACTTGCTTTGTCTCTCCCTGAGCAAGTCTACAAATTAACGGCTCCTAGCGAAATTAAGTTAAAAAGACCAGAATAAAAATGGGTCTTGATTGTTTCAAACGTCACGCACTGCAACCTGGGGACATGAAAATTGTGTAATGACCTTAGGTTTTTGTTTCTGTTATTGCAACTTATTTGTTCGATACATTTTATTTCGTGGCTGCTTTGAAAATGTTTCATATCATTGGGGTAAATAGACAACTGGTGAAATCGAACCCAGTTATCTCATACACTCAAATATTCAAGTGATGAGAAATACAAAAGTAGATATTGTGTACCTAGTACTATCGCACCCGTAAAGACATTTATGAAGGAATTTAGAAAAGCTTGATAGAACACGAAAGTCATTTAGTTAGGATGTTATTAAATAAAACAACATTCACTTTCTGCTAAATTATCCCAACAAAAATCCTTTAATGCGGCCACCAAACAAATGTACATTTCTATCCCCATATTTCAATACCCGTGATTCATGTATTATCTTTATACCGATGAAATAGTGAAGTTTGTATTGCAGACACCCTCATCAAGCACATTTCGTATCTTCCCAGAGAAAAAAATCGATGTTTAGGAGAAAAAATAATATACAAGCATTGCTACATGCATTAACAAATGATAATTTAGCTTTAAATGCTAGCATTAATATACATTAATGTAGGTTGATATATGTACATGCATTAATACTCAACAGCACTTGTGTAATACGGTTTGAATTAAGTGATTTAAGTCTTATTCTATCAAAATCAACTTCGCCGAAAAAGAGGTTTAGCTGCCATTTTTGATGCGCCGTGAGCGCCAGGATTCACAAGTAGAGCAGGAGGGTCATTACAGTTCATGCGTTCATCAGCTATGACTTTTATGATCACTCTTTACGCATTTTCGGGACTAAAAAATTATAGTAACACTGTAACTCTCACTGTTTACTTCGAAATATACATGCTCTGGTTTAGTTTTGACTAAAATAAGCATAACATTACTCCTACTTTATTTTCCGTCATAACGTAACTACGTAAAGCTTCTTGCACGTTTGCAAACATCCTTGTGGGCACTTAAACATAAATTTCATTTTTGGTAATGCCAGTTTGCCGAAGTCATTCATCAAGTATAGGGTGTAAATAACACGTGGATTATATCAATATCATGGTGTCGAACCTTCTCTAAAATTATGACAGTTGTTTTGCAATATTCCCAGTCTTGGAACTCTCGACAACATCTTTTCACGGTCTAGAGACGGTAAACAATACTGCATCTGGCATGAATTGCAGCGGCAAAGCTTCGTTTCGATTAAGCCTGGAAGACGACAGGACTCTTCTGTGTCACTTCGATTGTTTACGATGCGTTGCCCTGGCAACCGAACTTCTCCCATCTTATTCGCAATGCCGGGATGGAGATCGGACGAGTGAAACGCCACTTAATTATTGGGCTTTTGTCAGTGGTGACCGATCGAACCACGCCATTTCGTGTTGGATTCATTTCTACTTTTATTCAGAAATAGTTATTCTTGAAATCCCTTTCAAATTCCGTTGGCATAAGTTTTCTTGTTATATAAAACACAAAATGTTAAATCAAATGAAAAAAATTTTGTTCCGTTATCATGTTTTTTTTCTTATTGTCATTAGTAAACTCGATCTCCATTTATTTCGAACTCATCCACAAGTATTGCTGCTTTTTATTTGATCAGTCTAAATATTCGACCATAGGTGATAGACGCATGATTGAAGTGTGCTAAATAGTTTTATTATCGTTATTATAAGATCATTCCATTTTTAAGATCAAACGAAAAATTAATGGCCTACTCTGGCTCTCAGACCAATGCAGATTATCCCAACTTCTCGTCAAACAGAAGAAACAAACTTCAATGAATGAGATTATCACATTCACAAAAGAGGAACTTCGAAGTACTTCAAGCCGCTGCATCGTCAAGTTATGGTCGACCTACTTGGTTCAATGCTTTTGTCTTGTGAGTAAATTATTCAGCCGGCGCTGGGAATTGAAGGCGGTGATTTCGGCCGAGATGTTGCGAGCGTGCAACGCAATTTTTTTCTCCCTGTGACCCGGAGAAATATAGAGAACTTGCTGCTCGAAATTTCGGTTTTAAACTGACGAAAAACATGTAAAAATGTATCTGAATATTTAAGGTATATATCACTTACTCATACACTAATAATCAGGGACAACCATGTAGTTTAAATACAGCAATTAAATAATACAAAACTGATCTGAACTCCAAACCATTTTTGGAATTATTTCTCATTGTTTGTGGAAAGAAAGCGTAAAACTCAATCGTTAACATGGAGACTTCCGGTGCGATATCCACTTTATGTTCACACAGGAGATCAGCGCGGTCACTCGAAAATATTTTCATTCTGACCTTGTGAATATTTTCTAAGCAAGCGTTGTGTTTGCGCGCACTTCGCGCAGCTTGATGTGCAGGAGCTGGTGCGATTGTGGGAGGGAAGCTCTGAATATTGAATGTTAACGGGAGTCAGTCAAATCAAATGTCAGATCGGAGACGCCTGCACACTGCGAACGACAGTAAACAGCACACACTCGAATAGGCTCAAGTAAATTACTTCCTCAACTAGGAACTCCAACACCTTGGGATGCACGCACACTGCGCCTGACAGGAAACAACACATTCGAATAGGCTCATGTAAATAACTTCCTCAACTAGGAATGCCTGCACTCTGTCCATGACAGTAAACAACACATTTGTAAATAGGTTCAATTAAATAACTTCCTCTACTAGGAACGCTGGCACACTGTACTGTAAACAGCACGTAAACGAATAGCCTTAAATAGATTGCCTCTTCTACAAGGAAATTTTTTTCATTGATCGAGATTTAATGGAAATTTTCGGCTTTTCGATCATATTACGCTGCAATAGAAAGTCTAAACTGGTGATTTA
>JACJUY010002710.1:20500-36229 GCA_014220935.1 Platorchestia sp. MABIK
CTGCGCCTGACAGGAAACAACACATTCGAATAGGCTCATGTAAATAACTTCCTCAACTAGGAATGCCGGCACTCTGTCCATGACAGTAAACAACACATTTGTAAATAGGTTCAATTAAATAACTTCCTCTACTAGGAACGCTGGCACACTGTACTGTAAACAACACGTAAACGAATAGCCTTAAATAGATTGCCTCTTCTACAAGGAAATTTTTTTCATTGATCGAGATTTAATGGAAATTTTCGGCTTTTCGATCATATTACGCTGCAATAGAAAGTCTAAACTGGTGCTACAGCATATTTTTCCTGTTTTCCGTTGTTCAAACTAAATTTTACAGAAATCAATGTTCTTACATTTGTTAAATGATTCCCTTGTTACATGATGTTTCTTACTGTTTGAATTTAGACGGTTCTGAAAGAAGTACGCTAGAAGTTTATACCCTTTTCTACGCTGACTATTTCATGGTCTTTAATAACATTCCTCTACAAATTCCATGTCGAACACATTTTACATAAATTTAAAACTTGAAGTAAACTCACAACACTTACGTTTAATTTTCAGAGTCCATCGGTCTTTTCTCAGGTGTGAATGACGTAGTTCGTTCTATCATTTCTCTTTTCAAATTGCAATAAACAGTAACTTGTGCCATAAAATATTCTTTGAATCATGTTGAAGTAGTACTAGTGCACAATTTAACCAAGTCCGCCTCATTTCGAAATCTGCATTACTAATTTAAACGACAATCCTAATTTGCACACCCTCAAAGTGTACATTTTTATTCCTTCTAGTGTCACCAACGTAACAGAGCCCTGACCGTCATTTCCAATTATGAGTCACTGAGTTACAATTCTTCTAGCAAGCATTTGATCTGAAGATAAAATTCCGCCATCGGTAAAACGTCTCCTGAATATTAGAGCACTCTGAGCCCATAATTTCATCAGGTTCTTTGAAAGTTTTATTCCAGGACGCGAAGATATGAACAGCAAAATATGTTTTGATGTGTCTTTCCTCGAGTCACTTTAGGACAGCGTGCTAATAGCTCACTCAAGAAAGTAGAAACTTCATTTCGGCTCATAATGCAATAGACTGGAAATAAAAAGCAAGGCGAAAATCGCTACACATGTAGTCATTTTTATTAAAAATGATCATATAAAACTGAACGTTTCGGACTAACTGTCCATCTTCAGCAAAAAATCTCTGTAAAACGAAACCAAAGAGGAAAAAATTAATACACTAAAGAAGTATCAATAAAAATATAAACTTTGAATAAACACTAACAACGGTAAAAGAATATAAGAGGAAAAACTGAGTAGCTCAATTAGGTGTTGGCAATATGAAGCGGGAAAGCACTTCGGGTGTCATTCAGTATAAGTTTCTTTTTGTAAATATGCAGAGATTCGAGAAGGTGCAGATCTGTTCTGTAAGAGGTACCGGCCAAGATTTTAAAATCATTCAAAGAGACCGGAAGATTGCACTCTTCTGCATGAGATCTAACAGAGGACAGTGGGGGGGGACCCAAGAGGAAGACTAGTTCTGCAACTACGCCCAGCATGCTCGGAAACTCTGGTCATCAGGGNCCCTTTCAAAAAAACAGGGGTGTACTAGTTACTATAAAATGAGGTATCTTTCTGTATGAAGAAGCACACCGTTTAATACTTTCCCCTAGCCAATGTACTTCTCTCTGATTTAGATGATCAGGTATCATGAAAAGGCGCCTCAGCCATCTATCGCTTCTTCCTTTACTATTACTCAGACTTGATAACTAGCCGGCGGTAACTATGTACTAGACAGTGGTAGCATTTTGAGGTGTGGTGAGTGTAGTTTAATTTGACCTTTCCTTCTTCTATCCTTATAATTTACTGTTTCCATACTCAAAGCATTCTGTGTGAGAACACACCTCGTGAATAAACTCATAATTTTCAACTGTCCATTGCAAATGATGCTTTCTTCTCACACTTTTGAGGTCGCCTCTGTCGTGGCTAGGTCATTGTTTACTAGTATAATGTTAACAGTTTTAGTTTTGATTATACCTTAGTATCAAACAGTAATGATTGGGTGTTAACTGGGTCTTCAGAGCAAACTTTTCCTGGCATCTTCATGGAGTTGATGCAAAAGTTTTGATAAATTCGAAACTTAGGCACGCAATCTGAGGCCCTGTGTATTTAATTGCTCTTCTGATCACTATTTTCTTTCTGTTCAATATTTTTATTTATTCTGAGGATAACAACAGAAGAGAAACGAGATCAATTGTGTACTAATCGGCGATTCAATGCCCACATGTCTGCAATTGGCTCGATTATTGAATGTCGGGTTGGCTCAATCAATCCGTTCAATGATTGTTTTGTTATTGACATGGAAGAATTTGAAGCCAAAACTGTGTCAAAACTGCGAAGTACTAGTATTAGTTAACTATTAGTAAATACTAGTCTTGTTGCAAAATACTTCACTAGTATTTGACTTTCAAGCCATAATACGAGAATAAGTGTATTTTTTACAAACCTGTGAAGCCTTTTGCAACAGCTAGAATCTCGGGGTCTCGGAGGCAATTTAAAGCATGGGCGTCCGTCGCAGAGTCCAAGTTAAAAAAATGCTATCTCTGCACTGTTTTCTGGAAAGAAACAAAACAGACATTAACGTTGGTGTAATTAAAACAACATTACGTTCAAGGTACATACAGATTCCGTCCATCACAAGTTGGGGCTGACTGATGGAATATGAACTCGTTTATCAGACCTCAAAGGCAGGTAATATATTCGGGATTCAGAATCAGATCCAAGTCCCAATGGGTTTACTTCCAAAAAAATTTGACACATGATAGCAGCCCATAAGAGTTTATAATTTTTTTAAAATAAAGGTCCTTATTTGATAGACCATCCATACGAGGTGTTCTATAAGCGTGTAGGGGCTAATTATGTTGAGAAAACAGTCAAAATATGATCCCTTAGAGACTTTAACCACAAAGAGATGGCTAACCACTTGTGAATAATTTATATACTACTAGAGAATGCTTCGCAATTCCTTCGTTATCTACAACATGGTTGGACTATAGAAGAGCATAAGTAGCATTTCTCGTGCAACAGAGAGGTTTTGAATGCAAATGGCACCAATGACTTCATCGCCGGAATTTACACCGATTGCTACCGTTGCAACTGATTGATTGTCTCGGTATTGATCAACTCGATGAAGTATTCCTAACAAAGTGATGCATCCTTCATCTGAGCTGAACTGCTCCGTTCCCTAAACACAAGATAAAGTTGAAAGTGAGATGAAATGTATTTGGAAAGTTAAAAATATGAACTGCTTAAAAGTTTCTCATGAAAATCGATCGGAAATTTACGTCAACATATGCCAAAATATACATTGACCGACCAATGAGCGTCAAAAAAATCTTGCACAAACCATTTCAATAAATCATTCACAAAATAATTCGTTACAAAGTATAAGAACGCTTTCCAAAGAGAGTTTGCTGTTTCTGCAAATTTCTGTAACTTGATATTATGCGAACTTCACGGGAACTCGGCTGGTTCCTGTGCTCTGTCTGCGCTGTGGAAACATCAAATTGGCTTCTTGGTCCCATCATCGCGTTCATGGCGTGTATAAAGTACTCATTTATTGGTGTGCATCTCGTCGGAACTTGAATGAAACCTGCAGTACGGTTACTTCCTAGCTTACCATACTTAGTGGTTACTTCCTAGCTTACCATACTTAGTGGTTACTTCCTAGCTTACCATACTTAGTGGTTACTTCCTAGCTTGTCATACTTAGTGGTTACTTCCTAGCTTGTCATACTTAGTGGTTACTTCCTAGCTTACCATACTTAGTGGTTACTTCCTAGCTTACCATACTTAGTGGTTACTTCCTAGCTTACCATACTTAGTGGTTACTTCCTAGCTTACAATACTATGCCGTCAACCCACACAGAACCTGTTGATACAGATCACATTTCGACTTTTCTGCATGAAGCTTGCACGTGCTTAGCACCGAAAAGATCTACATTGGAAAATGAAATTGATTTGCATGTAGAATCTTTCAGACGATGTGGGAACGACGTTAAATTGGTGATCAATTGTTAAACTGCTGATCAGCATTATACCCGTTAAATCCTTGCTGAAACTTCCATCTATAGGCTCCAGCCATTACTCCACTTGCATTTCATCGTGAAAACTTCTCAGTTAAATCCACCGCGTTGAAAAGTTCAAGCAGAATATTTATTTACGCTTCATATGCACAATGGAAAGTTTCAAGAGTACTTTAAGTTTAAATTTACGTCAAGTCTTACTAAAATGATCCCTCATTAAATTTCAAATGGTGTTAGATAGAAAGTTATCACATGTCTCTATAGGAGATAAAGGTTTCCTAAAGTGTTCGTTAATAAACCTACAATTGTTTTTTATTCAAGTTTTCTTCAGAATGAAGAGGAATGTCAAAACATCCAATAAGTTATTCAATTAGTAATCCGCTATTACCAGGTACGAGTAGCTACACCTTCTCGTTAAACTAACTAGCAATAGTCGATAGGAAAAAATTTCAAGCGTTCGCGAACACAAGACAATTGTAGTGACACTTCCGTTGAGATAGAAAGCCAAGAGAAAACGATGTTGCATCATTATTACAATATCGTAATGATATTGTATCGTAATATCGTAATGATATTGTATGTTAATTTAATTCCTTGTAATGTCATTTACCCACAGAGAGGCTATTTGTACAGGGTGTTTCAGAACAAGAGGTGCGTGCAAAACTGCACACCAAGTAGAAATGGCCAAATGAACACTTTTACATTCATGAAATTTTCCAAACAAATTAGGGTTTTTGAGAAATTAGCTGTTCATTGTTTGAAGGAGGAAACTTAATGGCATAATTACTCGCAATGTTTATTTTCAGTCTACTTCACAAAAATTGTTCACAATATGTTCCACCTACATGAATGCATTTTGAAATGTTAGTTTTAACAACTGCCGGATATTAGGAAACACTTCTGGAATTTCAGAAATCTCACCAGCAGCCACTGCAGTTCTGGTCACGAGATCTTCCTCAGATTCAATGGGTGGGGCATAAACAAAGCTCTATATGTGCCCTCCAAAAAAAAATCGAATTAGGTCAAATCAGATCGAGGAAGCCATGAAATATCACAACCTATATTTGAGGAAATTGACCATTCTTTTAACTGATATTAATATAGTAGTGCGCCCTTTAAAACAATAAGCAGCTGGCATTCCATAAACCCGATTTTTTCGGAAAATTTCAAAGAAAATAAGTGTTTATTTGGCCATTTTCTAGTTGGTGTAAAATTTTGTACCTCTTGTTCTGAAACACACTGTATGTTATGATTTTTGGAGCCCTGGACGGGTTTCGGAATTTAAAATTTTGCTTCTGTTTTGCGTTCTCGAACTTCGTTTCAACAAAGGCTGCTAGAAATAATATTTTAAAGTCCAGTTCAGAATACGATTTCTTTCCTCAAAATCTAAAAGCTTTTACGCATGGTTTCAAATAATACTGCCTTTGTTCAAAACAATGCGATATGCGCAAAGAAAAAGTCATTTCGAAGAGTTGCTGAAGATATAATCATAAATGCTCATAGAATAAACTTGCAACAACAAATCGTTCTATCTCTTCTTGAGGTTCAAATTCGAAAAATTTTACCGAACATATTGCAACTGGCCTCATAATGCGGGTTCTGAACAAAACATTGAACATAAAGCGCTTGAGACTTTACGTAGTCTTGTGGAATCAATCAATTACAGAAGTACTCTACTGTGGAGGTAATTTGATAAGATAGAGAAACGGGTAAATCTAATTTGGAAGTACAAATCAAAACCTACTAATACACAACTCAAACACCTCAGTACTCACACAGGGTCGGACTCTACCCCAACTGCGGCAGATCCCAACAGCGGGACGCAATATGTCAAAGCAGCCGCAGTTTCCTGAAAAAATGAAGTCATTATCATCTAAGTATTTGCGAAAATGTAACAAAATCGAAATTTTGAAATGTAATGCAATTTTAGACATTTTCTACCCTCAGCAACGGCAACAGGTATAGTTTGAACACATCCACTGCTAGCGGAACGAAAGATTTTATGACTTAATAAAAACAGAAATGATTTTCGCCCTGTATATAGAAGAGGTGAACTAAGGAAAATCGAATACATCGATGAGACGCCTCTGTAGCGTCTTCTGTGGTGAAACGCCGTGTGTCATAATGATAACAGTAATCATAAAAATGGTAATAGTAATAATGTTAGTAATAATAATTTGACCTAAAACTTATTTATTTACCATTGTTAAGATGAGAAATCTACGTATAGACGAAGCAATGTGCACAACGGACTGAGACAGAGAATTCTGAGCAGGCTGAATAACATTAGGTGTCTTATATAGCCAGCCATACAATTGAGCCGAACACCTGAGCCAATAAAAGAGAGGAACTGAAGAGAGTCAGCAGCGGACACTCCGATTCAAGCTGCGCTGAGAAAATGGCGTTCCATAAACAATGAAAATGAACCTGGTGCATGTATTCTTGTAAAGACAATTCATTTTATTATTTGACGTTCACATCTTGGCATTATTTATTAAGTGAAGTGCATGTATATGTCCCGTAAAGGAGCAAGCTGGCGCACCAGGGTTTGTCATTCTAAACTTATCCACGATGTAAAGAGTTCCTGAGACTCACACGAGGGAGCTGAGAGGTGGAGACGCGCCAATGCTGCTGGTCTATAGTTCGCCTGCACTGGTTACTGCACGACACAAAATTAGCGCACAGCCTTGAGGCAATACTTCGACCTTTCATGACTAGTGAAGACTACTAGAACACTATTTTTGAATCATTGGGTCCCATAATAATATATTGTTTATTATAATTGTCTTCAATTTACTGATCTGTTACACTCTCAGTGAGTTATCCAATTTTATTGTTGACAAGGGCGGTAATCAATTTTTGCTGATGTATTGTTTCGAGATGTGAGAAGCTAATCTGAGAAAGGTGCTCAACATTTGTCTGGGCAACTAAGATTCCATTTCAGTGATAAAATTTTACGTTTTATTCATGTCTGCCGTTGTCAAACAGTTTCTTAGACGTGACTGAAAGTTTCTAAATTAGTCATGTCTAACCAGCCGTGATTAAACAACGCATCCACTTTGTTCATTTGCTTTCTTGGTAAGCAAGCAAAATGTTCACTTAAATTCGGGTTGTCCTCCAGTAAAAAGGGGACTTGCTCCAAGCTAGCCATTGCGGGAAGCCGTGAGTCTGATGCCGATTCCTTGTTAGTACCGAACTCAAGCTTAGCACGTTGCGAGGTCACACCTCGAAACTTATATCAAGTTGGGAATAATGATGCAAATTTTCCAATCAAGCGATTTTTTCTTACAATTTTAGTGTTTTTAACTCAATCAACTTTAGTTCAATTATTTTAATAAATTTTTTACCAAAGCAGGTTATTCCGTCTACAAATATTCGCTATTGGTAGTCATTGGCCACAGTTTCTACGACCATTTCATTTCCGCGCTATAAACTTCCCCTCTTAATATTTGGGCGTTTTTGAAATTTCGTCCTTGTTGGCCGACTCTTTGCTTGCAACTATAGGCCTACACTTTGATTTACCAACCTGTCCTCTAGGTACCACCTGTTAGTGGCTGCTCCCAGCCTCCCTCAGCTTCACTTCGCTAAAGTACAAATCGCGGAGCTAGTTTCTTAGGTTCCACGTCTTTCTTCTCAGATGTTCTCAAAATCCATCCGTTCTGTAACATAGTTTAAAATAATTGATAAGGTACAATCACATTATCTGTTTTCCTTTCGTTTTATTCAGTTTTAAGGCTCTTAAAATGTCTCACCATTTAGCAAATTCTACTAAGCCTGTCAATTAAAACTCTGGTAACGAGTCCTAAGATCGCTTTTTGATTCATAGTGTTTTTTCGCTGGTTCCTTGATCTGGTTCTCATCAGGCATATTCAGATGAGTGAACTATCTTGAAAATGAATTTAAACAACAACATCGGCATCTACGGATGCTTTATTTCCAATTGAAGCATGATACATATCACCTTTTACATTGGTTTTTCAAATGCCTTAGAACTAACACCAGGACGCCATGACGCTTTCCCTCGGTCAAAGACCGGCACCCATTTCAGACACCTGGGTAGAGAGGGGTATTGTGCTTAGAATTTTTCTCCTATACCCAACAGAGAAAATCGCCATCAGCGCCGAGACTCGAACCCGGGTCTCCCCGCACGGAGTCAGGTCCTATACACACACGGCTATGGCGAGCACGGGGAGCACTCAAATGTAATAACTTTTGAGCTTAACTTTACGAAGATAACACTCCCTAAACTTTGTGGGGAAATTTCCCCACAGATTCGTTCGTGGTATACTTTAAATTCTGTACTATTAACGTAAACTGCTGGTGCTGCGTGGCAGGTGAGGTCGCCCAGCAGCAGCGCATATGCAAGGGTTGTGGTGTCAGGTAATCAGGTAGCCAGGCTGTCTTGTGTCGGGTTCAGGCTGCGTCTCGGTCGGAGTCTCCGGTTACGTCGGGAGCACGCTCGGCTCGTGGTGTGGAGTTTGGGGACGGTCGCAGGCCTAACGCTTCCAACTCTTCTTCCTGCATGCTTAATAAGTCCATGGCTTGGTTGTGAGTGTGAATGTGTCAAATTTAAGTTCTTTTTCGGTAAATAATTGCATGATTAAAGCGGGTTTCAAACCGCAATTAACTTTCCTCCATAAGGCGTGTTCGCTGTTCTAAAAGTGGGTCAATATTGATTTTAAGCCTTTCATGGAAATTAAAAATTCCGTTCCAAAGAATCACTAAAGAAACATATTTTAAAACGTTTTACATGAATGACATTCTGCTCGCTGTTGCGTTATTTTCGAGTTATTCAACTTTGTAGTCATAAGAACGTCGTATTTAAAAGTGAAGGAACGGACACGTAAATATGCTGTAATACGGTATTAACGCAACGATGGGTGAGGTTAGGGTAGGTTATGGCACGTTAGTTAAATAAACTAATATAAAATAACATAAATCAATCTGAAATAGCTTACCTTAACTTACCCAAACCGTCTCTGTTCGTTTCCCACCAAGAAGTGGGCGTGTCCCGCCAGAAAAGTGGGCATCACCCAACAATGCGGCGACTAAGCAACCGACCAAATAATGTTATTCCTTTCTGAACGTAATTATTGTTATATCTTGAAAATAACGCATCAGCGAGCAGAATGTCATTCATGTAAAACGTTTTTAAATGTGTTCCTTTGGTGATTCTTTGGAACGGAATTTTTAATTTCCGTGAAAGACCTAAAATCAATATTGACCTGAAAGTGGCGCAACCATACCCTATTGCAGAGCACCGCCGTCTAATAAACTATTTAAATATTAACTACTATTAACTACTATTACCTATTTTCTACTAAAGTACTATTGGGTTTCTGCCTTTTCTTATTACTATTAAACTGTATTGCGACACTATATCGCCTATACTCCCATCGTCTAATAGTCGCTACGCGCACTGGAGGATAAAATTCTTCAGGCTGGTTTCGTGTTTCTAATATTTGTCAATTACTTGAACTAAATCATTGTACACATTTACCAGGGATGGTATAGACTTCGTGCTTCTCAACCTAAATAGCGAATTAAGCCATCTTGTGCGACTGCAGTAGCCGATTTAGGTAAATTACTTTGACAGTTAACTGCTATACTCATTCTAGACTTATTGAATACCTCTGTTTAATAACATTTCTTTGGTAAAGTATATTTGTGTACATTTCTTCATTTCTATATGCAGCTGATGAGGCTGGAGGCGTGGGTCGCGGTTTGGCTACTCTTGCCCGGGTTGTAACCCTGGTTCCGTGCTGGCTTCAATCGTCAGTTTAGCGCGAACGGTTCTTCTGTCATCCTGAAGTGCTAGGGATAAGATGGCACATTGAAGTTCCGTTGGTGCAATGTGTCATCAGTATTTGCTGGCGCCGTTTGCCCTGTGCCCTGCAACCGAGAGCTCCACAAGAAGTCTTCTTTTCTGTGCCTGAAAACCGTTATTTGCCGGACACCCCAATTTTGAAGCACTTAAAATTATATGTGCATTTTAATCTAAATCAATAAATTTACTTCAGGACGAATTTGTCCTTTTTAAAAACTAATATTCTGAGTTGGCTGCTAGCCGTATTGCGTTGCGTTACTTACGATTGCCCAACTAATATTGAGATTCTTCCCCGGCGTTGAGGCGACAAATAAGATTAAAATCGGAACATTTGTTCTCGTGTTTATTAATCCTTCAGCTTCGAAGCAGCTGGTAAATCAGATGTGTTGAGGTAGTTCCTCACAACTCAAACTTTAGAGTTACGACTCTTTGATTCCAGAACGTACTTCGCCAACTCACTGACATCGTGAATAATGATCTCTTTAATTAGAAATTCAAATTGAGAGCAATCCCCTAATCTCTTTTTTTCACTCTTTTATCCAGGGCTTTCATCTACCTTCACCATACTTTTTTCATAATCTCGTCAAAATGGCTTCCGATGGGAACGGCTTCCTTTAGCAGTCAGTTCATGGCCAAACATTGGATGCAATTAATATTAGACACACTTAAAAACAGAATTGCTCCTGAGGAGTTCACACGTATGTTCGCTCATGGGCTCATAGCTTGCGTCCTTTGATGATGACTGTTGTTTCGAAGCAATCATCATGCTTTCTTTGATACAATCACCGAAGAAGGCGAGTAAAGTACTGCCTTCATACAGCATCACACTAGTTTCAAATATCACGGTCTTCTTTGTCAGCTCTCGCCACTCAGGGGAAGAAAAGGTGATGTGAGGAGGGAAAATCAGGAGCGAAGACAAGAGTTCAGAGCCGCTGAGCACCGGTCTCTCTTGGGTAGCAGGTGGCATCATGCAAACAATAGACAAAGCCTTCTGGCCTTTCGACAGTTTGTTGTATCAGGTGTGCCCACTTTTGCTAGGCGAACTTGCGCGTACTTGCGCACTCTCTCAACAGTGCGCTCTCAAGCGAACAAACCTTAATCTTATTCTTCATTGGGTCGTAACATAGCAAATGAACTGAACATCGATGGATGCTCAGTATTGCTCATTGGAAATAATAATTGGTGCACTCTATGTACCATGAATGTTAATCCAATTGAAGCTGTATACGAACGAAGAAATTTTGAACACGAGGCCACAACGTGCGCACCTCAGAAAACATGTCCCTGAACACCTGTCACGCGGAACTATGAGTTGAGCAGCGTATGATGGAACACCTGTTTTGCGGCGCTGCCAAGTTTTTTGTGTGACATTATTGAGAGACTCGACAGATGAAATTCCAAAAATTGGATATTCATGAAGTTTTTCTAAATTAAGTTATTAGAACGTGTGACATCAATTACAAAATAGTTTTCGTTGCTTCTCAAAGTTTTTCTCTGCTTTAAATTTAAATTCATGTACGTAAGATTTTTTTACCATCTTATCACATGAGCAAAATTTTGAAAAATATTTCGAAATTATTGCAAACTTCATTTGTTCCTTATTTTTTAATTGTTTACATTAGTTTACTCTATAAGGATCATTCCGATTCTTGCCGTATTAAAATACTAAGAAAATTACTTACCATTTGCACTGAACACTGTCAAAAGACTGTGCTTTTCTCTTCAAGAAGTATTTTTTATATCCTTAAAGTCAATACTTTATATAAACTGTATGTGAGGTATGCTGTCTTGCAGTTATCATCACAGCAGTTTGTTAACAATTTTTCCTCGGTAGGGTCGCTCGGGAGTTTCTGGAAAAGGGCTATGCGATCGCCGATAAGTACTTGTCTAAAGCAGAGAGCATGGGAGTAGAGAATATAATTTTAGGGAGCAGAGGCAGAATCACAGCTCCCTATTTTGTACATTAACTTCGGAAACTAAAGTTCATTGAAAAACTACCTGGAAACTGCTCTGCCCGTCATGCTTTTGAGGGATCGTTTCAGCCATGTTGGCTAAGGCGAGCTCGCTGCGGCGGGCGCCTCGTGCTGCAGAAATGGTGCTGTAGCTGCGGCCTGCAGTGAGGCCCTTGCAGGTGGCACGTGTGGTGTTCCTGCGTCTTCGGGTCGTCCTTGCGGGGCCTCAGGGGTCGTGTTCGTGTGTTTGTGTTTTCTTTGAGTTTGTGTTTTTGAGTTTCTTTAAGTTTACATCTATTTCAACCATTATGAAGCCTCAGGTTGTTTGTTGTTTAACCGCTGGTTAAACAACTTCTAAGCGCGCATCGCAATCTTCTGCCGTTTTAAATCGTTTTTATGTTTAAATCCCAAATATAAGCCAAATAAGTTCAGGGTAATATTTAAAATACTTTATAGCCATTCAAAAATTTGAAGCTGAAATTCGAACTGAACTTACAACATTCAGTCATTTCAGTTCAGGAACGGAATAATTTGACGCGACCGGCTGAAGTGTTCAGTTTAGCAACTCGGCACCGCGCCAAAACCAACACCCGGGGCAGGAACACCTGTGTTTGCGCTATGAACGCCTGCACACACAGAGCTGCGGCAGCGTCTGGCGCAGTGGAAGTCTCGAATGAACATACTTGGAGCTGGTGCTGGCACTTGTGGTCGAAAAGAACAAAAGCCGCTAGCAAAGAAGAAAACCAGCCGACAAACTTCAACAGAACGAATTATTCAACTACCAACTCAGTTCACACATTTTAGCGCGCATAGTTGAAACGGCTTTCTGCGTTGATTTGTTCTGGAAGAGCGGCACTGTGCACGACGCTATGAATCCGAGCTTATTTTGCTCCAATGCGACCTAATTTTTCTAGCCCTATCAAGTATGTTTTAAAATTCATTTGAGAGTCTGTACATTCCTTCCTGACTGAAAATCCCCTTCAGCTGGAAAAATAAAACACTTTTAAAATGTCTTGTTTTCCCCCGAGTGTCTCTGTCAAACTATGCGTAGAGAGCAAAGAGTATATCAAGATTGAATTTTTTCAAGTTCCTAAATTGGTGCACTTAGGTCAAAATGCTGGTATTTGAATGAAATTTTCTAAGGAAATAGCTATAGAGATAAATTTTATAGCCAATATCTCTATGAAATAGCTTTCAGCATCAATGATCTTTTCAACTTGGGACCGTAACAGCTGACACAATGAAGTCTGCATTCATTTCGCAAATTACCAAGAAAGCGGCTGTTCACAGAGTAGCTGTGTTATTATACAAGCAACAATTATTACTGCTGTTCCATGAGCGTTCCATAGGTAGTAGTTTGTGGAGTTCAAACCTCAAGTTTGAAGACCACATTTTGGGCATTTTTATATCATAATGACGATTGTCTGACAACCATTCTTTGATTACTTATGCATTGCGCAAAGATATTGAATTCTGCTGACATATTTAACCTTCCGTTTTGAACTTTATCATTCTGAGATGAAAACGGCTTCCAGTAATACAATTCATTTTACTGCATTAATTCCACGATCCGGTAGAAAAAAGGAAGTTGGTTTCACATTAGCTTCGCCATCTGTTTTGTAAGAGGTATCGGCTAACAGATAATTCATTAAAACTTTAAAACAATATTCATTAGATCATTCATTCATTTTGGAGATCATTCATTAAAACTAAGCGAGGATGTTAAATCCCTTATTAACAAGTTTTTCCCCCAGCTCAAAGTTCAAATGATCCTCGTGAATAATTTTACAATTGGTTCTCTATTTCGTTTCAACGACAAACCGCCACCCTCACTGTGCTCGTCTCTGGTGTACCAATACAGTTGTTCATGTTGTGAATCGCGGTACGTTGGTTCTACCTGCCGTACCCTGGCGGCTAGAGTTTCCGAGCATGCTGGGAGTAGTTGCAGAACTGGTCTTCCTCGTAGGTCCTCCCCACTGTCCTCTGTTAGATCTCATGCAGGAGAGTTCAATGTTCCGGTCTCCCTAAATGATTTTAAAAATCTTGGCCGGTACCTCTTACAGAACAGATCTGCGCCTTCTCGAATCTTTGCACATTTACAAAAAGAAACCTATAATGAATGACACCCAAAGTGCTTTCCCGCTTCATGTTGCCAACACCTAATTCAGCTGCTCAGTTTTTCATCTTATATTATTTTACCGTCGTTCGTGTTTTTTCAAAGTTTAGATTTTTATTGATACTTCTTCAGTGTATGAATTCTTTCTCTTTTGGTTTCGTTTTACAGAGATTTTTTTGCTGAAGATGGAGAGTTAGTCCGAAACGTTCTGTTTTATTTAATCATTTTTAATAAAAATGACTTTACGTGTAGCGATTTTCGCCTTGCTTTTTATTCTCAAGCTTAGAAGCATCAATGCTGGAGTTATTTTAGTTAAACTAACTGTGATGTTCTGAATTTTAAATAAGCTTGCAGAGATTCTGGTGCGTAAGTTTAAGATCTCTCATGGAAACTTCCGTTCCTGCATTTGTGATTGGTAAACAAGTTAAGAGATATTAATTTGAAAATGTTTATTTATACAATTTAATTTTAAATATTCATTAGTCTAATTTTTGTTCTCAAGAATACATTAAAGCTTCACAGTTTTTTCTTATTTCACTGTATTACATGTATAACTATGTATTCTCTTCATACCGGGATTTTAACGCTGATACTAAATTGTCAAGGAACTTAGTAGTAGAACGAAACGGCTTCACAGTAACTTTTATTGCTTTATTGATACGCAAAGTAGTTTACTCCTTTATTAGAAGTAAATAAACAAAGTGATCTAGGAGAGTAGGTATATCATTGTAGTAATGGCCAGTTGCTGATTTAAGGTTTTAGCTCCCACGGAACAATAACAGGTTGTTGGTTGTGCTGTTAGAAAACTCCTTGAACAATCTCCTTACAATAATTGAGAGTATGTTAAGCAGATTTTTATTAGTTCTAAAAATAAGCTCGTAACAGTTCATAGGCAGTCATAGAAATAGTTTTAGTAATAGGTCAAAGGGACTAGTGCTATTGACAGTTCTAGCTATAGTTCTTAGGCAGTAATAGTGATAGTCATAGTTATAGATTCTCGGAGGTAAATATAGTAATGGAGATAGCTCCTAGGTAGAATTAGTAATAGTTATGGAATAGTTCCGAGGTTGTTTTAGGAATAGTTATTGTTTTGAATTGATGCGTAATATGACTTTGAAACTTCCGTCGATTTCACCTACCACCACAGAAACGAGCACCTATGTCACTGAAAGTGACTTAATTTCGAGATAGAAGTTGGCGTGCAATATCAGGTCAGGGCACTGAAAAGAAGAAAGCGGTGCGTGCGTCGACGTGCCAGTGATGCACCAACACCAACGACCACAAAGCTCTCCCACAACAAAATAAGCCAGGCAAGTTACGTCAACTGTTCCTGAAGGTTGCCATCTAGTCTTAAAATCTTTAAAGAACTCTTTAATCTCTAAAGAAACTGCAAAACTTATTCTTTCAAGTCCATAAATTTAAGACGCCCGGACAAGAGGAGGCGGGTCAGGCCACAAGTAAACAAGCGCACACAAATTTTCACGAGCGTTGCGAATTTTTAAAATGATTCAAATAATCGAACTGGAGGACGTTACCGACATAGTTGTTACGGTGAAATTAGATATATAATCTGTTTAATATTAGATCGTACAGTAACCAAACTAAGTAAGTTGCAGACGAAATTATTTTAAAAAATTCAACTTGATTTGAAAAGTCAGGTGGAGTAAAGAGGAGGAAAAATATCGCTATGGAGTTGACTTGAACAGAAAACGTTTCGCTGTCGAGCTATGTACGTGAGAGAAGAATGTTGCAAAAG
>JACJUY010002710.1:47613-145830 GCA_014220935.1 Platorchestia sp. MABIK
GAAGAAAATTCTGACCGATAGGGACCGCCGCCGTGGGTACCAAATTGTTGACCAGAATTGCTGTGCATGAAGAAGAGAACTACGAAATGTCAATGATGGCCCTTCTCATTCTGTTTCTGAACAAACTCGTTATAGGGTACTCCATGTCATAGATGTGTGGCGCAGAGTGGGTCGCAAACGGCCGTTGTTAATTATTGATCACAAAATCGCTCATTCAAACTGAGACATAGCACTCATACATTTCACTGTAGAGGAAGGGAGAATTTTGTGATCAGATGAATCCCGATTCTGCCTCCATAGTGATGATGCCTGCCATCGTGTTCATCAAATGCTCTACGAAGAGTTCAACCAGATCTGTGAGCAAGGGGCGATGCTAAGATGAGGAGGGTCTATCATGTTCTGGAGCTATTTGTGGTTGAATAAATTGTGAGCAATATAGTGAAAATGTGTTCTCTGAGTTTACCATAAATTACGAAAATAGAGTAGACCCGAAACACACTACTAAAGAGGAAAATATGCACTGTCATAAATTATTTTCAAGTTTCGGGAAATGATTGGCCGACATACAGTTTACAAAAAATTCTTGATCATGCACGGTTAAAACAAGTAAATAAACGTACATGTTGGTATAAATTTTAATGCTAGTCCATTATTCAATGTGTGAGAAAAATGTAATTGGTTTTTAAATCCTAAGACCCTGATTCTGATGAAGGTGATAAATGAAATGCATAACGTTGGGTTTTAAAGTGTTTTGACATAAATATTCCTTATTTGTAAACATACATCGGTATTAAAATAGCCATTTCAATAGTACTACAAACTTTCGAGAGAAATTTCGCTTCTGTTAGATCCCACTTACAATGATAAGTAGGAACAATTAGCTTATACTTTTGCATTATTAAGGAATAATTTTGAAAGTAAAAATGGGTGGATGTATTTAATTTTGTACCAAAGACTTAAAAGATCGTCGGGGTAGGCATTCGAAACTATCTAGACGTGCATATATGTATCAACTTAAAGTAACAACCAGCTCGGAGAAAATGCTAACCCAACACACATTCATGATATCTTCTACATATATAATGCAGGCACAGTCAGAAACAAGAAAATGATTGTTTTATAACGCCAACCAAAACCATTTCACAACACGAATGAAGCGATTTGTGAAATTAAATACCTAAATAATGCTGTCATTATGCACTCCCAGGCGTCACAGACAAGATATTGTCACACGAGGCAATGAAAATATTACCCCACACAAATATGAACATTCTAACAAAAAAACGCACTGTACACTCATTGTGCAGTCTGCATTTCAATATTATTTTCGGTAAACATAAAATTCACTCTCACTGTGATACTTATTGTACAAAAAAGGAATGTTTTTTTAAACAATGCCGATACATAACTCAGCCTTTGCTTTTAAAGTACTTCAACATCAGCACAAAGATCCATGTTTGGTAGACGTACATGGGTATCATAACAACTCACGTCAATGCTTATTCAAAAGATTGGGAGAAAAACATGGTAATGAATAACTTCAGTCAAGTTATTCTTTGGTAATAATTTCAAATCCGTATAATAATAAAAAAGCAGTGATACACTGATTTAAAACCCCATTGACAATTTTGACTTATATTGGCATATCACTTTAGGGTTCTGCGACATCCGGGAATGATGTTGAAAGTATCATGGCGGAAGTTAACAATTCCCTGTTAAAAATTTAAAGGTCGACATGTCCGAAATCCGAAACTATTTTTTCATGCGTATACATCGAAATAGTATCAGGTAACTAACTAACTGAAAGAACATGCTCTACCTCCGGAAAAATTTAAATTTCCACAAAAAATGAAGCTGACTAAAACAAGTAGAGAAAAATAACAATTTAGTTTTAGCAAAGCTGAATCACTAAATTTGTCGCAAACATGAGTTACTGAATAATTCTCAACTTAGAGGTCTGTAATTTACCCTAACACCATTAGCGGTATCTTGAAATCCATGTTGGTTAAATGAAATTTTGAAGGATTCGGTGATATTGATATTGCAGAGGGTTATTTGTAATAGCCAGATCGCGAAGAGTTCGAGGGAGGCGAGTTGGTTCATTGACCATTTGGGACACGTTTAGTTTGTACAATATTTTGCTTAGCTGATCGTTTTTATTCCTCAAGTCTTCGCTAATATCACCGAAAGCAAAGAATATCGTTTCGGTCGCTGAAATTTCTACAAAGGTTTTTTAATAAACTTTTTCCTCGGAGGTGAGGGTGCTGATGGGCGCCAGTAGGGGCTACCCATGGTGTTTGATATACGTTTATTTACTTGCACTTTGACCCAAATTCTCTATAAACCTTCACACACTTCATTTGATCGAAGTTGGGGCGATGAGTATACTTCTCTCATTACTTCACTACAATTCAAGATCTTCTACCTCTGCTACTTTAACGCTGTGCGACATGTGATGAAGAATATTAAAAATGAACTTTTGAGTGGATACAAGGCATTCGATCGTACCGATGGCTCGGTGTTGCAATGGGTCATTGTGGCGAGTGACTGAGTTATTACATATGTTTCCCGTACAGGTAACAAAAGTATTGCTAACATTTCAGATATTAAACGTTGAATGCTTATTTAAAGTAAAAAATGCAGCCAAAGTTGTTAAGCGTGAGGTCCCACTGTTAAGATTTAAGAATCAAACATGTAAAAATGAACGTTTCGGATAATCTGGCGGTTGCCAGTGTACAATTTGTGATAAAACAAAATTAAAAATAATCAAACTACCACAAACGAAAATAGTTGATTTGCACAATATCAAGTATACTTTTTTGTTGGTGATGAAGTTCAAATATCTCATTTTTGTTCTGCCGCGAACAAGTTATATGCTGAAGATGAACGATTTTTTCGAAGCATTCCTATATATTTCATTGACACGCTAAATCCTAATGATACTACTTAACGTTCAGCGATTTTTATATCACACTAATTGCTTAATTTAGATGTTTTTGGTCGAAAATGTATTTTGTCCTTTCACAAGATAGAAGGGAGTAATTCATTCTATCGCAGAAAAGAATGAATGTTCGCCATGAAGCAGCACCGCTGTTATTACCCACAGTGTAAAAAGTTTATTTACACGAGCTATACAGGATGTCGAAAAAAAAAAATTTTCAAGGGCTGAAATTCAAAAACTATTAAACTTACAAAAAATTCAAAAGTCACATTTTGTTATTTAACATTTGTTCCACCTCTACATAAAATTTCAGAAAAATTGATCCAACCGTTTTCTTTTAGCTGTATATTTAGTGACCGATACTGAAAACCTATTTGCACGCTTTTGTTAAACTTTGAATTTTAATGAAATTGAAACCATGTTTTTAATATCATAAATCTTCATTCAACAACAAAGTCTCCATTGCACTCAATGACCTCATTCCACCTTTGAAGAAGCTAACAAATGCTTTACTTGCCTTAAAATTTTGAAGGTTTATAGAATCAAACTACAATTTCAACTCTTTTTCAATCTCTTCTCTGTTTTTTAACTCAAGTCCACTAAAATGGTTCTGCAGTGGTCGGAATGAATGGAAATCAGAAGCAGGTCGTATGGGCCATGTCTAACTGTCTGACAATTTCCCCAGTGGTAACAGTAGGATTCTCGGACACATGAACATTCAACTGATCGGAATCAAGTGTTCTTGGATGACATTTCTTTGGTTCATCTTTTGGAGCGAGATCACCTCTTCGAAAACGAGGATGTAATCTTCTGCAACTTCTTTCATTCACTACATCATCTTACACTACAATAGATTTTACCACCGCACTTGTGTTAACACCCAGTGGTGGGCACGATAACGAAAAAACGTTATCGCGATAACCGATAAGTCGATAACGAAAACCTTATCGGCGATAACCGATAATCGATAATTGGCGAAAAAAAATTCATCGCCGATAATCGATAACCGATAAATCGATAAATCCAAAATTCCGATACAAGCGATAACGATATTGGTTGCCAGATGTCCCAGTCCACATGAGGCCACACTTTTGATCAAAAAGGCCACAAAAGAGGCCAACCTTATTACACCATAACACGTACATCCATCACGTATAGTAATTGTCCCGAGCTCGTTCCGCCCCGTCATGTCGAATCCCAGCGGGAAAAACTGAAATTATCGATTATCGATAGTTTGGAACCAAAAGTACCGGCGATACCGATAAATCGATTACTCGGGAAAAAAAATTATCGGATAACCGATAACCCGAAATCGTTATCGCGATAAAGTATCGCGATAATTTATCGCGATAACGCCCAGCTTTGTTAACACCTTAATGAAAAGCGTACAGTAGAACATTTCTAATGTGATCATAAGATAGGACAAATATGGATGCCAATATTAATCAAAACCATGAGCGAAGCAGAGATAATCTGAAAGAAAATCGTTTACTCTAGTCATAGAAACATATTACACTTATAACAGAATGCAAGGAACTGACAAATCAAATTTTAAGCATCCATTTTACAAATCAAACATTACTTCTACAACAACCTAATACTTAAGGCCAATCTCTTGATTTAGTTGAAATTAATTAAACATGAAATACTATAACAGGCTAGGTATTTGAAATGGTTTTGACACGACGGTTTCCTCACTTTTTGTCTTCCAAAAGTTGTTGGGAAATGTATTTAGGCATGCTGGAGCACTGATACATCAGACTTCTTAATGACCTCCTGCCTTATTCTTCCGAAGCTTCGCATGCTCTTCTTACAAGTATATTTCTACAGTTATCTGGCGTAGTTCTTGCAAGCGCCTAGATCAGCGGTTCTTAACCTGTGGGGAATTCCCCACTGGTAGGGAATGGCGGAGTTGCCAGGTGGGAATCTCGTGCATTTGTTTCCTCCAACGAAAAATCGATAGCATTTCAAAACCTAATACATTGCATCCAAATCCATTTACAGACTCTTTTGATAACAAAAAGAACCATAATAAGGTATTGTATGTCATGTTTAGGTAAAAGTGACAACACTGCTGGGTTAGGAATGTCGCAGATTAGTAAAAGGAAGATGTTGAATATCGTGAATGGAAAGTTGGCTCAATAAAAAGTGGGGAATTGGAGAAAAAGGTTAAGAACCACTAGCCTAGATCCATCGCCGAAGGAGTGACATTTTTCGCGGTTACTCTTGTCGGTACTCACCCGCTATTTTTGGTACTCGACTTCTTCTTCACTGGCTGAGCTTGGGACAGGTCGACGTAAATCCATTACCTGGATGCCAACTCATCAGGTTGTTCTTTTTCGATTTGAGGAAGATTGTAGAACATGATAAATTTCAAGTTTCTGAACATCGGCCATTTGAAATATGGGGATTTGATGGGATTCGAGCCATAAAATGATTCAGGAATGGGTCGAATGTTTGATGGCGGTTCATCAAGCGCCTCAAAATTTAATTATTGCATTTTCCTTCCCTATGGTTTAAAGGTCCTGTTTCATTGTATTATTACGATAGTTATCGTCTTTTTCTTCCAGCACCAACACTTGATGGATTTGTGGCGTGAGTCTGGCTTGAAAAGTGGGGCAGCTACTTGGGTAGTCACAATTGATTTCATTGATGCCGCCAAGCTTAATTAAGCTCCCTACCTTATTAAGTTTAGACCACTGCTCAACTGCTTTGCTGAAAAGAAATCCTATTGATGGAACTGACTAATTTTTGGTGTTATTTTTTCGTGATCTCAGTTTAAAGCTTGCCATTTGGAACAATAAAAAATTAGTAAAAATAAAAGTTCATGGATGAATGAACGGGATAAGAATGCACTTGACAATAATCGCCAGAGTTTATTTTGTTTTTGCAAAGAGTGGCAGATCCATGATTTTTTGGGCAAAAAACAGCCCCAAAGCATTGCATTGCTTCCAGATGCCTGAACTAACAGTTGGGACGACACGAGGTGGATCCTTAGCTGCACGTGACAGTCGCCGCACCCAACTTGCTCATTGTTCCGCATAACGGTGAATCTCGACTCATCGGACCACATGACAGGCTTCCAATCCAAAACATTTCAGTTTCAAAGTTCTCGAGAGAATAAAAAAAACTTTTTATGATTTTCTGCTCACACTAATGGCTTCCCAGGGGATTTGTATTTGGCTAAAATCATTTCGTTTAACTCTTTTGGAAAATTGGAAAATTTAGACTTTTACTAGACTCGCTAGTTATAACATCGTTGTTCTCACAGGTTTCGAGCTGAAGGTTAGGCAGGCTTTTTTTGTTCAAATAGAATGTTTTTTGTTTTGTTACAGACAATATTTGTCGGTTCACTTCTGCCCTGTTTTTAAAACTTTGACTGCGGCTGGTAAAACTAAAGTTCAATATTTAACTCAAGGTTAAAGTCAATGATAGTGAGCAATGTTGAAAATAGCAAACATGAACTGGATCGTTCCTCTATTTAGTTTTGATTACGTAGTTATAGAAATTGAGGTTGTGACTACTGGTTGATCAGTAGCATTATGAAAATTCCCTCCGTGTACCACCGGTGGCCCACGTCGGAGTCAAAGTGTTAGAGCACAGATAAATGAATCTGTGGACGGAGAGCTTGCAATTTTAAATGGACAGCCCTGCTGGCCAAGCACGAGAAAATTACTCCGTACCTCTTCTCAGTTTTCCCTTCGCGTCAGTGTTAATAAGCACGCACTAGTTAGTTCCCTCTTCCATTTTAATGTTGTTTCATGTACTTTCTTTTTAACTGACTATTTACATTCGCAGTAGATTTTGCGCTGGAGCATACCTTATGGACAGATCCCCCATTCCCTCAATTCCTTACTAATGGTTCCTTTATCCTTTCCCTCTTCAGAACACTGTTGTTGTGGTTCGAGAGGGTCAAAATAACTCAAAATCTATTCATGTGCGTTCATGGCCCTGATTTTTCTTCACCAATCTCTTCAAAAAGTACCTGTTGATCTCTGCCATCCAGAATGTGAGCCTTTCCACAATTTCCAAGATGAACTAGGTTAACCATTTTGCTTGCATTGTTCTGTTTTGTTTATATTTTTATACTGCGGAGTTACCTTACAGATGTCCTGAGTTGATTTACCACTTGGTGCAACCCAGTGCCGCGTCCTTTACCAAATGTCTTTTCTTCCGGTTTTCATTTCTCCGATGGTAATGTAAATTTAGAATTCCATATGCACTCAAAGCAGGTATTCACTACTTGATAAACTTTTCAAGAGTATTACGAAATACAATTTTTACTGAAACAAATGAAGTCTGAAGTAAAATGAAGCGAAATATATAGAATAGGTAAAATACAGCGCGTGGTTTTTTTTTCTCAGTGTATTTTTTAACCCTTTACCCTCAAAGTGGATTTCAAAATCCACTTTCATAAACAGCTTTAATATATTTTATTCCTAGTGAAATTTGTGCCCTAATGTGTTCTTCGAAGTTCATTATCGAGTGACAGTCACTTCCTCGTTGTGAAGTCGGTGACTACATGATGCTGGTGCCAGTTTAATGATGGTGGCTGTGATAACGGTCATATATAGATGAGTACAAAATGCTGACTTTAAAGGGGTAATACTTAATAATTTGAGGCCTGTATGTATTTCTGCAACTGAACAATGAAAAATGATTTTTGATCATTTATCGCCTCATAAGGGTGGTTGTAATAGCTGTCAACAAGAAAGGGAATTATATCATATCTGCACATAGAAGCCATGATGGGTGATGCACGTCAACTTCAAGCGGTTGCAAAGACTTCATTCAGCCGTGACCGCACGTTCCCCGAGAGATGCATGTGTGCGTTGAGGCTTAGAATAACTTTGAAATGATATCAACTATAGTTTATTGAATATTTTCGAGAAGTTTTGAGTAAAGAATTAATCTCAAATATTAATTAAAACTCGTAAGCGCTGCCAAAGACTTAAAATGAGCCAATGATTTTTGTATGAATTCATTTGGTGTGCTCAAGGAGACTGAAATGAAGCTGCTTGCTGGGCAATCCGAGTAAACTGATGCTATTGTTATGAAATCCCATGATGTCTTTTTAAGGAGTGCGTCCAACAGTTGAATACCTACATACAGTGTATTATTTGCGTCTAATGTTAAACTGGAGTCTCATCCTCGCCTACTTGTTGTCAACTTTACCCTTGAGTGTGTACAGTAGTTCAAGTGAAGTCATTAAATCCATTATATCCTGCACAGCTTCAACAGTGATTGTTAGAGCGCCACAAGAGTTTCATGCGTTGACGTCTTTTACAGTTGCGCGTTTAACAACTGATTTACTGGGAGTGTGCTCACTACGTAGAGAAACATGTCCCTCACTACACCAGTGCTCCTTCATGTCACAATCGTTTTTCGGGCGTGTGGTTGAAAGAGAAAAGTACCCATTTGACGTAGCATGGGTGAACGTACACGCATAGAAGGATGTATGAAATGTGCTTGAAATGATGCCTCCAGTTGTGTCCTCGCCCTAAGAGAAATGTACGGAGAGAGTTGCTGTACATTTCGATTGTGCTACTTATGGTCAAGAATACTGAAGAACGTGACAAGGTGAATAGCAGCTAACTTTGTGAAAGCTTTTGTATCTATATAGTCTCTCTCTTCTGAGTCTGAATTTAAGTTGATTCTTTAATTTTTAGGCGTGTTTCTGCTGGAAAAATGTCAGAAACTCAAATTCTTCATTCTTGAGATCGAATATAATGAGCAACTTGCCGGCGACAGCAGTAATCGGATGAGGGTCTGATTGTGCGCGTCACTGCATGGTGAAACTAAAGCGTATACACTATCGTTTGCAAACTTCGGTAGGTAGATTTAAAGGAGTAATTTTTCAAAACTTTATTCATTCTTAAGCTACTTATCACACTTTAGGCATAATAAACGGCTAATCCCCCGAAACGGAATAAGACCGTCTTCATAAAAAAATTGCATCAACAATCCTGCTATGGCTCAAATTGAAAGAATTATTTCTTTTCTGCTTTTCACAGAACTTTTAAATTTGTGTTACATCACAAATTGTAAAATTGCAAGCTTTTACGTAAACTATTCAACAAGTTAGCACAAATTATAATTTTAAACCTGTGATAAAATAATATCTCTTAATGTAAAAACAATTTCAACATCATTTTTATGCTTATGAATACCTAATTTTACTCAATAAATAAATCTAAAACTTACACTCTTCACTCGTAGAAAATAATTTTCACGTGCTATCATAAGTAGCTTGACGATTTAGTAACATATTTTTTATAAAGATGCATTTTAAACCAAGATAACTCAGAAATTCTCAGAGATCAGCTCTCAATATCTCAAAGTCAGCAAATTGCAGAGTCACAGTTTTGATTTTGTAATGATATTCTGCGAATTATTTTCAGAAACCAATTATTTCAACGATTTAAAGAATAGAATGTTTTCGTTCAGCCTCTAGCGATGGGCCCAGGTCCTTGTAGCGACTGAGCCTGCAGCAGCTGCTGCTGCTGCTGGGCTGCAGCTGCTGCTATCTGAGCCTGGTGAGCCTTCTGGGCAAAAGCCTGCAGCTCCTCAGGGGTCGGGTACTCGAGCTCTACTCCATCTTCGCATTGGAACTTGGGACAACATGCGGGGAAAGTCTGATTGCGGTCCTTCAAGTTGGCGACTTTGCATTTGGGATTCTCCTTGGGCATGAGCCCGCAGTCCCTGACGCGCTCCACGAGGTGCCGCCCGTCCGTCAGGCAGGTCGCAATGCCGCAGAAGGGCGTCAGCGGCCACGACTCGCCGATCTTGTAGAACCGGAAGGTGGTCGAGCCAAAGCACACGCCAGGGAAATCTGTAAAAACATCCACGTTACATAATTGGATCATTTCAACTGGCGGTGCAATTCTCATTCTCGATTGTCGTGTAATTGGGCCAGGTAAAATAAATTTAATCTGTCATCACAAAACATAAATGTCTCTTATCAGTTCACAAATAAGAATTTGCACCTGTTTGAAATGATTGCTCATGAAATTTATCTAATCATTCACCTATAATTGTGCTATGTTACTAGTTCATGCAAATAATTATTGGACGGTGCCATCTTTGGCATTATATGAATGAATCAATCCATGCTTTTGTTTACAAGGAAAAAGAATTTGTGCAGCTCCAGCTGATATCTGCTGTAGAATACAGGACACAAGAAGCGTACAAATGTCATATCATATTTGAGTTATCAATGTTACTCAGCAAATGGTGTGCAATTCTTGAATTGAAAGAAAATGATTCGAGGGTTTCAAATCTAAACTGCAAAAAATATGAGTGTAGAACTTTGAGAATCCAATTATGCTAAGTTTCGTTTAGTGCAGTTGACAGAAATCTCTTAGAAATCATTACCACAATTTTTTACAATAATGATTGAAAATTTCAAAGACTATACTACATGATCTTAATTCAATTTATAAGGTAATGCTGCTCATTTAGAATCATAGATTTTTCTCCGTATTAAAGTAGAAAAGATGAAATGTAAAGTCATTCATCTTCCTGAACAATTTTCTCCTTAACCCTTGTCAAACGTCTTTGATAAGATGTATCTGATGAAGCATGTATGAACGCTTTGGTGTTTTGAATACCTACAGACAAAGTACAAGTAAACTCACCTCTGAGCTGGTCGGCAGGCAGGTCGCGAACGGAGAAATCTCGTTCAGGTAATTTGCCCAACGCTCCTCCAGGCGTCTTGGCGGGCCCGGACTTGGGGGCCTCCTGAGGCAGCGCTGAGGCGAGGGTGGCGCACAGGGCGATCGTGACGGCCAACTTCATCTTGTTTCTGGAATAGCATTAATCCATTCCATAAAAATCACTCTCATTTTGTCTCTGGAAAACTATCAATCAATATTATAAAATAATATCACCATCATTTTCTTTCTAGAATAGCATCATTCCATGTAATAAAACCACTCCCTTCTTGTGTCTGGAATAACATCAATTTATCAAAAAGAAATAGCCTAAATAACGTACTGCGTGGAATATTTGTAAGCGAACTGAGAGCAGACGGGGTAAAAAGCATTTTGTAATTACTCAAGTTGATAAAAAAAGATACCCTGCAGTAGCTGTCACGTTGTCTTGCCTGTTTTGCAGAGGGCTGAGAACAGTGTTGCGTACCTCGCTGTTAAAATAAGAAATATGTGCCTAGTATAATCATTTATCTTGTTTCATCGCTCATTTACGTGTTGCCATTTCAGGGAATTAAGGAATCTCGAAAAATACGAAATAACATTGGAATAGATCTCACGCTCTAGGTGATTTTCAGTCATGAAATATTGAACAAGAAAAAAACAATCCTTTCATTGCTCATATCCCGTTAAAATTGGAAATCAATTTCACTTCAGTAGGAAATGATATGGACAAAAATAACTGAATGCTTAGAAAATAACTAAAATGTGGCTCAATCTTTATGAGCGTAAACTGGATGTGTACAAAGGGTAAAAGAGGAGCATACATTAAGTAAAAAAGATAATTTAGCGTCCATTATTTACCTTGTGTTATGATTCACCCAGGGCAAGTCCAACAGTCTTTAAGAAAAGTTTTTTATGCTCATGTTCTCTTTACAATAAATAGATATATCCCTGGAGTAGGTCATGTTCAAGTTTTTGACTATTTCAGAAATACTTGCTTATCGTCTAATTCCTACATTAAGATCTGTCTCACTCGCTCTCTCACTCTCTCTCTCTCTCTCTCTCTCTTTATTTGCTAGTAAGTTTGTGAGCCAACGAAATGTACAGATGCCTCGTAAATCTCTAGGTCTGCTCATTGAAATCGTGAGGTCACTCTTGTGCTTCGACTTTTGAAACGAATTGAGAATCGAAATTAAGTTAGTTGGAATCTACCGTCAATTTCCCATAGAAAGGAGCTAACATGGACTTGCAAAATCGTAGGAAATATGCAGTGATGCTCTTTTGCCAGATGTTCTTTTGCAAAATTCGGTTTCTCGTAATTATTTCTGAAGCGATTGAAAATAAAAACACTGTCGAGAATGTTCGAGTCCGACGTCAGTCCTTGCCATCAGACCAATAAATTTAATTAAAGGAAATACTGTACTCGCACATTTTCTAGCAACATCACCTGGTTGTGTTTTATTTTATTACTGGAGCATAAGAGTTACATGAGGTAAGGTTATTTCCTGCGATTTTTCTAATCATTTTGAAATTAATCAAAGACATCGTCAAAATCATCAGTTGCAACAAATATCTAGCATAGTTCAACGAACAAACAATAGAAGCTCAATGTTGAACTGTTTGTTGTTTCAAACTTCTTTTGAACGCTGCGCAGCCTCACGTGATATTATAGAAAATAAAACAGGACACTCAATCTATAAGTCCAGAAAGTATATGTCACTATTCACATACATTTACATACCATGTACATAATTTTGATCTCATACATGCACTATTACAGAAGTTCTGATCGAAATTATCTGGAAAACGTATTTACCACTCGCCTTTGAATTCCATTGAAAACTACCGCCATCTTCAGACTACTAATGTTAACTCATAGTTGTCCATGTGCTCGTCATAGCCGTGTGGCTTAAGGACCTTCCTCTCCGTGAATGCATCGAGGGTTCGAAGCTCGGCTCTGCGTGGCGAGTTTCTCCGTTGGGTATAGGGAAAAAATTCAATGCACAATACCCCACTCTAACCAGGTGTCTGAAATGGGTAGCGGTCTTGACCGGGGGAAAGCGTCATGGCGTCCTGGTATTAGTTATAAGGCATTTGAAAAACCAATGTACAAGGTAATATGTATCAGGCTTGAATTGGGAATAAAGCATCCTTAGATGACGATGTTTGTTTGTTTGTTTGTATTGACCCGTCTATGAATTGGCCTGGAAAAATAGGAGGCGCTAAAAGTTCTCGGCTGACAGAATATTTTCCATAATCGCTATGCATGAAAGGTATATTTCACACCTCTGAGTTCCTGTCTTTCACCGAGATATGTCTCAGTTAGCACATGATCATTTCGGTTGAACACATTTTAACTATCACACATTATTTGGAATTTTGCTGGAACGTGTAACATGAATTATTAATCGGTTCTAGTAAGGGAATACTTCCCACAATCACGTTTGTGCTTTCACTGCGTCTCTGAAAGAAACTTTCTTACGTTTGCTTGCAACGTTGTAGGCGCACGTGGAGCCGTCATTTCATTCAGAATGTGCCCGTATTTCATTGTTACTCATTAGACTATTCCAGCACTATGCAGGTACTTGTACGCATGAAAGGAGTTGTGCAACACGAGTTTAAAAATGGAAAGCGTTGTGTAATGATTGTTTACAGTTAGCATTCAAGTACTGATGGTGTTGCACTAATGGGGAGTCGGCAGGACGTGAAGCTCTTGCAATAAACGAATGAATATGCGTTGAAAACTTTTGTATGGCGTGCGAAAACGACTGATGGGAATGAATTTGCAAGGAAACAGTTATTAGCATGGGTATTCCAGTTCTAAAAGTGTTCGTAAGTTTGTAGCCGCTATGGCGAGTGTTTTCCGAGTTTCTTCCTGGTTTTGAATTTTTCTTCCTGTTGAATTTTCAAATACTAGCGACTTTGATTCATTTCATTTTTTTCTTTTAGCTTACTTCAGTTAAAAGTATTGCAAACGAAACGTAAGGAAACTTTGGCCAATTATCAGACTCCATCTCACGGGCGCTCATAAAGTTATTTGACGTAGAAAATTCCTGCAAGTTTCCTCCGATGCAATGCAATTTAACCAAACATGTAGAATTTAAATTGCATCGCTGATCAGAAATTCTAACTTCTTCGACAAATTCGTTCATATGGCATCGATCGAATTCATAGCTCTCCTCAGGATCATTGACATTAAATATTTTTTCCATTAAAAAATCTGAGTTTGTCAATGAAGCCATGGCATCATGAAGTGAGACTGGTTCAAATTAAAAAATAAACATGGGCAAATTTTTCTGAATTTCGTTCTTGGAAATACGTTCTGCGTTCGCATGTTCAGCTAAAAATTCCTTTCTGATTCACATGTTGAAAGACGCTAGTTACCTGTAAATTTATATGTTCATTCTTGTAAGCTTCGTAAGCCACTCCAAATTCATAAAGTTCAACGAACTCTTACGAGGTGTATAAAAAGCGAGAAAAGAATTTCCTATCGTTTAATTGTTTGTCGTTTCTTTTTTCTATATTATAGAGCTTGGCTTGTAAAATATCGTCACTTTACGTGAGCGAAAAGTGCGTGACGGACAAGTGGAGTGATATGGCCAGACTCCCGACGTGCTGTGTCGTAAGAATGACGTTCTATGGCAACCACGTGACCAACGCACGCTTCGATTTCACGTTTCTCTCAAGGTCTGAGAGCATTTATTTCTGAACGGGCTTCTGTTTAGTTGCTAAAAGATAATTAACAGCACAATCACAGTAGCCATGAAAAACTTCAAGATTTAACATTGATTTATGTTTTATCAGAATGATGTTCCGTCTCTCCACCGCTATTTCGATCCTAATTAAAATGTATAAAAGTTGTTTTTTTGCGACTGCGAATTTTAAATGCGTGAAAAATTCGGTAAAAAGTTATAAATATTAATTACATTCTGGAAACTGCGGTTACATTGCAATTCTTCAAAAAATTAATTCACTTTTTCATGAGACTCTACCATGGAAAGCTTTTGAATTTTCAGATTTAAATTTATATTATGCGACTTTCGGCCGGCCTTTGATCTCCAAAATTTGAATTGTAACCAATCCATAATACAGCTATCATAAACGTAACTTAGCCAGGGTATTCTATTATTCGAAAAAACGTCTATCTGAGTAACAAGTGAGTCTCAAGGTCCTATATAGTGTACTTTGCGACTTCCTTTGTGTTACAAGTGAGACGTAGTGTTTTATAGTCTATGCAGCTAATTAACTGACGGGTTTCTGGAGAAAAGCGAGTCCTGCACCACATTCAAACACGAGTGAAGTTTGAGCACATGATCATTCCTTGAGTATTGCGCCTAATTACTAAGGGACGTTTCACTATTTAGGTAATTCCTCAGTAATTCATATTTCCTCTGATACTTAAATTATATGTTATTGAATATATTATTCCGACTTACAAGGTACAAGAGAGGTTTTTATATGTTGACTTTAGCTTGTGTTCAAGATTTCCTCACTTTCGAAAGTAACTTTCACTCGATTCATTCGGCTCATTTGCCGTTGACAATCGAAAACCCTTGATTAACTCCCATCGAAGACTGCTCAAAATCGAAACGAATGCTGCAAGACTGTGGTTATGGCCCAGAATAATGGTAATGATTCTTAGAACTGTTGTACATGTGATTGATGGTCGTCACACTCACGATTTAACGTTGATGGTGAGCAGCTACATCATTTCAGATAGTAGCAATGATGGCAATTTTAGAAATGCGTCGGCCATATATCTTACTGCGAAAGTCTATGATGTAACTTGTGTTATTCTTCCAGATTTTACTTTTAACTAAGTCGCAAAATTTGGCTATCATAAAGAACGGAAACTCATTTTTTTGACTCGGAGTAATACAATATTTCGACCCTGAATAATTATTCTATCACTGCCCTTCCCTGTCCATATCTTGTTGACAGATATAGGAGACAGAACCTTACACTTGTTCAGCATTTGGTATTCCTGACTTGGTATTATATAATGGTAATAAACAAAGTAACCGCTCATTTCCTCACAGTGAACGGTTTCTAGCAGAGAATTCTTTTGCATTACGGAAAACACTGACATTTTAAGTACTTGTTCTGTAACTAGAACCTTGAATATGGCTCTGGAAGTTTGCTCTCATGCAGAAAATGGCCTTCGAGGTCAGTGCGTCTGAACCGCGTGAACTTTCGTCGTCAGTGATGGTTTTTTGAGTACATGTAAATATCAAATAAATTATGGTTTCAAACTTCGACTGCAAATTAATTTCAATTCATTCAGTTATGAGACGAAAATGGAGTAAATACCTTTAATTGGTCGCGAATAAGTCTAAAAAAAGTTCAACTTGGTGGGCTTGGTTTTAATTCGGAGCGAATGTTTTTTATTTTATTGATGGCTTGCTATGCTTTCTCTCTTAATACACTCCATGTGTGCACGTATCTTGTTTTGAAATTAAAATAATTTCAGTAATTTGTATAAACTCCCTGCTCCACAGGACGGTTGAGTAATTGATTCGTGAGCTGCGGAGACCGCAGAAGTAAATACTGCCATTACGCCTTCTTCCTGTTTATGAAACAAACGTTCTTTTAATACATAACTTTCGAATGAAACACCGAGTCATGTGACGTAAATAACAGATTCCGAATACGGGTGCACTTACAATGAGAATCTAGCGATTTATCGAACAACCGCAAGTCCTTGCAGCCTCGTGGGCACACACAAATGCTGCTCGTAGGTGTCGCTTGTATTGGAGAAGGGAAATTAAAGTGATCCAGAATGGTTGCTGTGGTCCAGTACCAGCTCGTGCTCTGTAGAAATTTCTATAAAAACAAAACCCTTACTTCCGAAAACAAACTCGTTTTATAACTTTCTACTGGTGCCGTGCCCTCAAAACGCACCAAGGCGTTTCACGTAGTATGAAGGAGAGCTTCAAGTAATCGCGACTGGAGTAATATTTTGTTTTTTCACTCGGGGCTTCGGTGAAGGAAAATTTCGAGAACACAACAGATGAACACGGTACGATGCCAACTGTTTGTATGAAATATAAGTAGTCCACGATAGCATTGGCGCTATTAAAACCATGAACTCGTTTTACGTCTATTATAGCGAGGTATAAAAACTAGGCGAACTAGACGTTGAGTCCACGAAGAGAAGAAAGTTGACAACCCGCAGGGAGACAAGAAACGTTCTGCGCAACCGGAGCTGCTATTCGGGAAAGTTATCGGGCGCACAGGGAACAATTATTTTGCTCCTATATTTCCTGAGACTGGAACTTGGTCTGCAAGCGGTGAAAGTGGTCCGGGTGTGTCTATTCTAAAGCGTTACGTGACGAATTACTACGGAACCGGTGCGAAAGTTATTCCGAGGAATTTATGCCGTTATGTCGACTTCACTTATGCGCTATAAAATCATGAAATATTTCCAAAAATGCAAGTTTAAAATACTTGTTTCGATTCAAAGTGGAGGGTTTTTATAGTGCGAGTTATTTTCTTTTTAATATATCTTTAATGATTAGAAGCCTCTATGCAGATTAATGAGTCGGACCCAAGGAAGTTTGATAGATATCTATCAAACTTCCTTGTTCGGATCACACAAGTGAAATGGCACACTAAATGAGAAGTTGAAAATTTGAAATAAATTGTTTAGATTTAGCTCTCCTAAAGTGATGAAAACCAGTGAAGCTCAGCACAAGTGTTATTCAATGAAAAACATGGCTTTTCAGTGCGGAGGTGTGGGTATAAGAATGAAAGAACAGGAAAATGGTACTGGAAAGAAATTCGTTCTTATGAATAGTTTAGAAATATGCTGTACTGCTTTGGCGGCGCATAGCTGAAAATTTTGAGAATTGTTTATGTAAGCTTTAAGAAGTTTCTATCCAGTTTAAGAATACGTGTAGAATTGAAGTAAAATTACTAAGCACTCATAAAGCATGCAGCTTGAATATGAAAACTGCATGAAACTGTTAATGAAGGTAAGGGAAAATGTTTTCTGTTTGTATGTTTTTTCCATTAAAATTGCTGGTGTATGAAATAGTGTATCTGCTTACCATAACTACGTAAAGAACAATATGATGAGAATGCAATCTTTGTGCTAAAGTATTCCAGTTAATATTTCATGGTCCTTATTTCAGTTGCTTTGAAAAGCACTCAACGACAGCGTAAATTTAGTCAGGGGACTTACAATTGAAATGAAAAATTTGACCTGGAAGCTATTGTTTTAAGGCATTGAATGCATCAACTCATAAAAGCTGCAATTATACTGGTACCACATCATGAACAGAATTTTCTGAGATAAATTATCTTGCTCAGGTCAGTTTATCAAAACTAACGACTGGAATTTTAAATTTCCGATAAAATTCAAGTTCATTTACGTTACTTGTGTTTTTGATAATATGTAAAAAGTTTGTGGCGGTACTTGTAGTCTGAAAAAGCATCTGAGAGATAAACAAGAATAATTAGGCGGCAAGCAGTAAGACGGGAAGTTATTACATGCTCCAAATATCTAGGACTAGACGAGGAAGAAAAAGTAGAAAACAAAGAAAAGCCGTCAAGCAACTGCAGCAAGACCAAGGAAAAAATGACCAGAATGGACATTTTACCGAAAAAATGTCCAGAATGGCCACTTCAAAATATACAAACATTAGTTAAATTAAAAATCACAATACTAATAAACTTGATACTGCCATTGACAATATTTTGACGAGAGCACCTCTTCTAGATAATGCAGGGCTTCTTTTCTTGTACCGTGCTATATTGGTAAACATGTCAAGTGAATTTTTTCATGACCACGGCGTTTAAAAAATGGCCAATTTTGTGTGAATTGGCCATGAAATTGGCCAATCTGGCAACCCTGAGCACGACTACCAGTAAAGGCCCGGTTTTTCAAGTACGGTCCACATTACTCACTTTAATTTCGGTAATTGTATCAAAATACCATGAAAATATCATGAAACCTCATGCATGCTTGCAACAGATCTTAGATGATTTATACTGGTTATAATTCATATTTTCGCTCGTGTTATAAAAAGTGGTATTTATTCTTGATTTAATGAAGAACAGAAATTTAAATTTTTTTTAGAAAGACATAGTTGCAACAAAAAATGAAACGCAATGATTAAGATTCGAATTAGGTAGTCTGAGCACGAGCTGTAATACACGCGAGCGCCTCCTAACTTTACTTTCCGTACAATGGCAAATTGAAACGCATTATTATAAGCGCCGTGTTTTCATGAATTTACTCGGAAGATTTAACTGCAATGAATTTCGGGTGATAGAATTGGACTGACAGTAAAGCGTTGTGTAATGTCGTTAGGCTGTCATGTAACCACTAGTTGATAAAATTATATTTTTGGGTGATCAGTACAGAATAATAGTGAAAATTCTTTGTCTCTAGATGCTTCTCTATCACCAGTGAAGTCATTTTGAATTTTATGCTATCGGATATTTTATTATGTATTGTAAGGATCATTTGATAAGGTATTAATATAACTATGAATGTAAAAAATTTATTTAAGGGGAAGATCAATCACGCAATTTAATTCTTAAGAAAAAGAAATTTTTGGATAATTTCACGGAAATTTCTAAATATTACGAAAAATTTAAAGCACCTCATTTCAGCCGTAACTGTAGGTGCATATTTCTTTATATCCTAATTAATTTTTATCAATTTATGTAGCTTTGACTCGCGAGGCATTGAAGTGTTCACCCTCCCAAATTACGAAGGATAAGCTGACAACAAAGCTCTAACAAGCGCTGCCGAATCTTCGGTCGGTTGTCGATATCTAGGAACAGTCAAGGCTCTAGAGCATGGCTCAAAACCTCCATTCCAGCACCAAGCTCCCCTCACGCCCACAGCTTGGACGTCTTTGTCGAATCCGACGCTCCCGAAGTTAGTTGGAGAAGTGACACAACCTCGTCTAGGGGCCACATGTGATACTAATATTCACCATTAAGGTCTGCGTCTCCTTTATGAATTTTTGTATTGATCCAAGTAACTTCATGTTTTCAAGTGATGAATGAAAGAGTATACAAATTTAAACCCAAAAAGTATCCAATCATTTCTTATTACATCAGATCGCAAAATTTATTTTAAAATCTCAGCTATGCGTTCACCGTGTTTCAAGTTCATCTGCAACTAATTTCATTACTTTTGAACTGAAATTTCAAAATGTTTAGAGTTCGATTTGGAACTCATTCTCCAGTTTAAATTTCACTGAAAGGACATAAAGTATTAACTTGGAGACAATTCAAATACGTTAATGTCATTAAGCTTCGTTCTCCATCCGTACTGCAGTCTTCTTTAAATCTGCGATTGTGTTCACGACTTCTGAAAGTGGCCGATGAGAGAGAACCCACTGCAATTAAATAGTGCATTCAATTCAGTGGCAATGGTTGTGGAAATTTTGCCGAATTTCTAACTGATCCTGTTTAATGAAGATGTAGATATTTTTATACCTTTTAGAGAAAAAAGAATTTTGCGGGTGACGAAAGTGTTTGAAGTTTAATACGATTGTAATTTTCAATGATGAAGTGTTGCCTAGGTGACAGAATGGTACCTTGGCGGAATTCAAATAGATATTGTTTAAAGATAGCGTTTCGTACTTATAGTGTTTAAAACTCCTTAGTTTTTAAATCATGTTTGATCATAGTTGTACTGATTAAATTTCCTGAACCTAAGCTCCTTTATTCGCTTTCGTTTCTCAGAATCATAAAAACATCCCCAGGTACTTTCATCAGAACAGCAAAGTGGCTAATCAATAAATAATAGTTTAAAGTATAAGAAATACAGACCCTCAGTTCTTTCACTTAGAAACGCTAGTTTTTGCGTTTTCGACAGGTAGTCGATGCCACTACATCACTCGGGTGACGGTCTCAAACTTTCATATCAGGGAATCAGACTTTGCCCTGACCATAGTTCCACATCAAGTAAAGCTCAGCGTCCAGGAAAATAATTCATTGCATGAAGTAAAAGTGAAACTTTGCGACAAATGCGAATGTGCACAAGCCTTGAATTTCAGTTGTTCTGCTGAACGGTTTTGGGGGAGCGTTTGCTCTTAATCAAACATGAGAGTGATGTGTGTCCTTAGAATACAATAACTTCAAAGCTCAGAGTGGTTTGTGAGGCGTACTTGCCACTATTATCTCACGTGTCATTCATTACTAAGCAAGTTCGAGCAGAGAAGCCAAAAGCAGTTATTTGTTTATCAGAAACAAATGATCATTTCAGAGAAATGTTTAGATTTTATGAGCTGCCTCAAAATTTAAAAGTTTTCAAATGTTTTTGAAAAAACATCTTAAATTGAAATCGAATGTTTTTCCAGAAAAACTTGTTTGGATTTAATTATACTTGGATCTGCGGTACTATTTTATTTTGTAGGTTGCATGACCATACTGTTAAACTTGTTTCTCTCAATTCAGTTAAACTACTGTCTTTATTTGACATGGGATACATATGAATTATCTGAATCTATTACTTTTTCTTCATATTTGCTAGTTGAACACTTAATTTAATAGCCTATTTCATTTAAATTTGATGTTTTTAAATAACTACACATAAATATTTCAGTATTTCATTCTAGTTAAATAATTGAATGTTTTATTCATATTTATCTTAGCACCGTCTCTTACACAAGCCCTACTGCAGCATGATAAGCCTTTACCGCCGTTAACACAGCGAGACGCTAAAATGCTCCCTACACTCCGCGACTCCTGAGCACTGCCGACAGGTCATACGTACGTGCTCGATGGTGCTCGAAGTCACGATGCGGATTCAAAGATGTGATCTCATCCTTACGAGTTGGATGACTTTTAGGTCGAGTTGATGGCGGTTAAACTGATCAACTTTGCTCTAGATAACATGTTAGGCTCCCATTGGTATTTTACGCTGGCAGATCTTACAAAAATGTAAACTTCAGGCCTACATTGTATCCATTGAATGATTTCATTGAAGCATCAATGCTTTGAACAGGAATTCAAGAATATAAAATATACGATCATCAGTAGTATATATTTTAGAAAGGTCTTTTTTTCAAGAGAGCAAAATCGAGCCAGAATTAAATACATATCCAGCCAAAGTTCATGACTCCATTCTTTTGAGTTGGGTTTCTCGGCCTAACAGTCCGCTCGACTTATCCACCACACAGGAACATAATTTTCAATTTTTTGAGCCCTTTCTCTTTCTGAATATTCATGAAAAATAGAATGAGAACAGTTGAGTGATTTCTTCAGCTTTTCTCCTCTTAGTGCCACGATCTCTACGTTCGTTAAATAACCTATGTGAAATAGTTAACTCGAAATGTTGACAGGGTTGACTCTCCACTAGCCTCATACTTCATAACAGTTACATACGTACAATAAAAGAATAGCAGGTAGCTTTCGAAATCACAATGATCACTGAACGTACCACGAATGTCGACAGGCGCAGCAGAACACCGACACGTTGCGTTGCTGGAACCAAAAACTGAATAGTGAACTGACGAGGGTGCCGCCCCACTTATATATGCCGCTGTCTCCCTTGTACGCGGCCGCCAGCGTCACAGCACTCGGTTGTTGTGTTCAACCGAAAATTTAATATCGACTTCTGTGGTGCAACGCTCGTGACAACCTAAAGGTTGTGAGTCCCTCGAAATGCGATGTATGTCTCACTAGAATCAGTGCGTAAAAAATATTTTTCAGTTTTACAAGTATGACAGGTGGTGAAATGTAACTTTGACGGAAGGTCCGGTATAAGCCTTGGCAAGGCTTTACAAGTTCAGGCAAAAACCAGCTTTTCATTTCAACAGAAAATTTTGCTCCGTTTGTTTACGCTGTAAACGGAGCTATTTGGTTGGGCTCGTATGTCAGGTGAGAAAATTACGTTTTCTAGTCATCTTCTGGTTTGCTTTGTCATCGACCTTGAGACAATTTGTTTCACTTTTTTCTAATTCATCGTCCATTGTTCAGCTTTCAATTCTGCTAAAATAAGATATAAAGTTTTGAAGTCCTATTATTTAGTATCAATCCATTGCCACATAAATTAAGGCACATTATCAGCTTTGGTCTTGAAAAAAAGTTTGTGAGTAACTGATTTTTAACAGATTCGTTAAGTTTGTGTATCAAATATTGTTCGCTAGCGATGCACTGAGCTGAACTCTATAATGTTCCGAAAAAATAGGAAAAGTAAACGAACCATTTGGTCGAAATGTAGAGATAAAAGCCAGTGCATAACGCATTTTTCATTGATACACAAAAATTTCTGCCTAGCACCCGACTGAAGATAAAACAATGGTCTAAATGTTATAATTTCCAGTCGAATGAAAATAGCCTCACACTTATTAATATTTACGGCAAAAAATGACAAAAAATCTCTCTCCAGTGTCTACTTCAGATTATTGCAAGGCCTATCAATGGGTTTGCCCTCTCTCTCTGAAATTGCAACTGCTGAACTTGAACCATTATTCGAAAAATTTTTAATTTTGAGGCAAATCGTGCGCGTGAGGTGCCACTCCGAAGTTTCTTTAAAATATCTAATAAATGAAAATGATCGAATGGCTAATATTTAAAAATGAATTTGATTTCAAACGGCAGTTTTTCCTTATTTATCTCATTTGTTACGTAAGAGACATACATGTTGATTCGCATCTGAAACCAAGAATACTTGCACTAAAAAATTAAGTAATCAAGCTGCCTCTGGTGTATTTTTACAATTTATATAGTGTACACTCGGACAGACTTTGCGATGAAATATACAGTCCGGACTGAATAAAATGTGATTGTAGGCTGTCAAAAAAACGTGTTATAAAATATTTTGAACTTACAGAAATATTTTCATAAACGTTTTTAAAGCAGCTAATATTAAAACAAGAAGAGATTCACATAAACCATTTGATGTAATACAATTTTTTTCCACTCACAGGGTTAAGAAAACAACAAAACTGGCTTTTCATTTGTTGAATAAAAATGATTTGATTATTTTGTGACTTTAATATTGCTCGCCTCCGAATATTTTTCTATTTGGACAGTGCAAACCAAGCTCTCACAAAAGTTAAAATAATCCAGAGTCAAACCTTGTACAGTGATAGAGTTTATTTAATCTTGCAAAATGAGAGATGATTTTCAAATGCAAGTTGGATGAACAAAGTGTGCGATAGAATGAAACAATCTTTACTACAACGCAAAGATAACAACTTGAAAATGAATGAAATATTTGGTACAAAAAAGAAACTGTGAACTGTCCTTAGGGGTATTTGTGAGAAAATTTTGATGAAAATTTGAAGTAATCGTACAGTGGTGTAGCCCCACACCGAAGCGAATAAAGTAATGTAACAATATTGTGAGGATCACACATGCATTACCTCCCTGTATTTGTTGAGCAATGTTTTATTTCACAACGTCTGAAATGTGTTGAAGAGATCTACAATACTTGAACCGATTATCAGTTTGTGTAAAGCCAAAACCTCAAGCGTGTCAAACAACTATTGTTATATGCTTCACTTGCATTCTAGTAAAACTGTAGCATAGTGAAAATATTAATACTGAAATGCGAGTAAAATAACAATATCCCCGTTTTTTTACCGCAATTAAAACTCATTTGGTAAATTTTCCTAATGAACAAACATAATTATGGCCGACCACAATTCGTCAGTTGCCGACCAAATGCCGCAGTCCCCCGGTTTTCAAAGCTCGAAGGTGCAATAATTGAGATGATTAGAGCGCTACGCGGCCCACGAATCATGAAGAGGAAAAATACTTAATTCAGTTATAATTTCATATCATTTTTTATGGGAACAAATATGCTCTAAAACCATGCATGTCTCGAACACGTCCTTCAATTTCAAATTTGGGAAAAAAGCAAGACATTCCCCCGCATGCATGCTTTGCAACCGCAAATCTTAATTATCGTGGGCATATATCAAGAAAGAAATCTTTCTGATAGCTGGTAAAATTCATGAATTTCTAAAACCTTGGAGCTAAAACGGCTCCTTCTATTTTGTTTATGATGTCAGTGTACAGTATTTCAAAATTCATTATAGGAACATGGAACGTGCTAATCGAACAATATACTCCACCTAGTGAACATTCGTCTTCAATAAAATACTCTACCTTCATCGCTTTTACTATTCGCAGGTATTTAGTGGTGCATGAAGTACTGCTTAACAGGGAATTGTTTGGTCTGTCGAAGCTGTGAACGCACCTTATTCAGAAGAAACTTTCTTCGTAACGAAATTTTTCCTTTTTGAGAACAACTTGCTGGAGTCACTGAAGAGCGCAATATTTTTATGTACGACCTACTTGGGACCATTCGATGAATCACTGGGTAAATGTAACTTCATTACCGTAGCAAACTACTCATCAAATTACAAATGATAATTGAATTACATGACTTCAACACAGGTGGCATGTTCACCGTGTTATGAACACTATTGGAGGTTTTCAATATATAAAGAACTCAATGAACATTCGACTACGGAATAAATTATTAATTAAAGAACTCTAGCTTAGTGCAATCCTTCTAGTGAGAGAGAACCCATGAACGTCTGGAAATAGTGGCACATTCTCTACAAATGAAATAGTGGGTACCAGTAAATTCAATATCTTGCCAACTTTACAGTCGCATTGACTGCCAATCCATGCAGCCGCGAGATGGAGTTGGGCTTGATATTGCCTCAGCCAATTGAATTTTTGTTGAGCCATCCGTCTCAATTTTTATTTTGTCTGCTTAGCTGGCCATTGAAATTTGACCGTTAAATAACCATGTTTATGGAGGGAATAAAAATAGAGTACAATTAAGTTAACACTGCGGGTCACAGATGTGATTTTTAAAACTAATTACTGATAGAAATGAGTTGAGCAGAAATTAAAAAACCTCCGATAGCTAGAAAACTCAATTCGACAGCTTCTACTCAAATATTTATTTGAAGAAGACATCATTTTAATATTTATTATTTTAATATTTTACTTCAACTTTGTTACCGCGCTTACGTTTAACAAATGCATCGAGTCGTAAATGTTTTTCTCTTTGAAAACCAGCATCACCGCCTTGTCCCTCAAGTTGTCGAGACGAAAGCGAGCTGATCCGGGTGGCCGGATTTCAAGATTGCTTCAGGCGTGGTAGCAGTGTTCTATAACTGTAGCAGCCAATTATAGGGCAGTGGGACGGGGCTACGAAGCCCTTGAACTGGTACAGAACAATGTACATTGCATTAGGAGGTGGGGCTGCAAAAGCGTTTAGGAATTCTGTTCTTCATGCAACGCGCTCTGAGCAGAACTGGGTGGAGAAAGTTGTACAGCGGGAGTTTTGCCCCACATGTACTTCTTTCTCTTCAGGACGTTTCAGAGAAAGCGCACTCTGCATTGCAACGATCCCCAAGAGATTTGCAATGTTTTTATTTTTTCAAGCTGGTTACATTCATGGACGAGTTGATGTAACTATTTTCCGGTGAAATTAATTATTAAGGATCAGTAATTTCAAGGTAGTAATTAAGTGGTCACCTAGTATTTAGTAGTGCAATAGTTTTTCTTAAAATATGCGATCACTCACGTTAACCTAAAAATTTCGAAAGTTTGTCAGGAAAGTCAAGAAATGCGCCAATGAAAAACAATCAAGGTCAAACAATTTATTCATTGCTTTTACATGTAACGAAAATAGTTTTGCAATCAAGGTCAAACAATAGAAAATAGTTGTTTGATTAATATAGTCAGATAAATTTGTCAATCGTAAAGTCTAGTGTCAATGGAAAAATATGAAGATTAGAAGTCGAAGAACGCATTCGCAATGACTTGTACATAGGAAACGAGACCATATCAATCAAGTCTAAAACGGAACGAATTTGTATTTTGATTGTTCTGATCATTATTTGAGACACTTAAACCACTTCCCTAAACATCAGCACGCTAGAAAATGACCTGCAATCACTAGCATTGAGAGTCGAGCGCTCCAAAACCATTGCATTGTTGCCAGCACGCAGTGTTCCGGGCCACGGTCTGCTGAAGGTTGTCCCAGACTCCAAGCGTGCGCTTGCGTATCTCTGACCATGAAACATCCAAGTCGTCGCGATACCGATACGCTGCTGTGGCGGCCTCATAAGTGGGCCATCGATCTGTCAAAGTTGATACCTTTCTTGCGACAGCGTCGTTAAACATAATTTTCCGGTCTCCTAGTTTAGTTTGCCAATGTACAGCATGTGAGTGGGAGAAGGCTCCAGCTGCAGCCAAGGTCTTCACATGGGCGGGACAGTCTCTTTTCACTCCAATTGACAAACAGACGAACGGGACTCCAATTTTTCATTACTTCCACACAAAATTGCGATACTGATTTCTTCTCACTCTCTTCGATGTGATAAAATAAATGCCCCAAACAGTCGATTTCCTTGATGTTTTCTACTTAGCATTGGTGTAATGTTTTCTGGTCTTTCTCGTGAAATTGATGCTAGGGTTTCCACTATCCCCTAAATTCATTCGATGCCAACGTTTCTCCGTTCTTTTCCACTAACGCAAGCTCCAGGCCTGCGCTGCTCAGTGAACCTTGCGAGAAAGCAACTGAACAAGTCATGTTTTTGTTACAAGCTAAGTTGTCAAGTCATGAGCCGGTGGTCGAGCAGTCACCCGTTTTTCTGTTGATATTACGAACATTCAACGCTATTACCAGAGTGTTGCAGTAGCAAGCAATCTACACTAGCACACAACGAGCAACTTAGCATCTAATATTCTCAACTGACGAGAAGCAACATAGTGAGTCTTGCGTTGAGTCGACATTTGATAATTTCAAGTGTTCATGATCAGCCTGCACCCAGGTTTTATTCACAAAAATACTTGAAAGCAGTTTCATTATATTGATGTAAAATAGTAAGGGAGGGCTGTTTAAGGAAAAAAAAATAGCAATCGTATTTCTTAATTTTTGTTCTCACAACAATATTGGAATGAGGTTACTACAGCACCCAGAAAATAAAATGAAGTAAATCAATCCTCTTTTCGACATTAAATTTCTGAACAGGAAATTAAAATAATGTTTTCTTTACATCTTAGTTTTTGTGGTCACCTTGAAGTGACTCATATCAACCACGAGCAATTTGTTGTGGCCAGAGCGTTCTTTTAGTTCAGGTGGGAGAGGCATTTAGTGGTCGCAAGGACATAGTAACTGAAGTTTCTTTTACCATAGGCCCACTCAAACATGGTAATTGACATAAATAGTGACACCAGTCGAATGAAAAAAATGAAAGATCATTTATGGTTCTTAATTACAACGAGAACAGCAATAATGACTTAGCAGATCTGAGCAATTAGAGTAAGAAAAACAAAGTTGATGGGGTGGAGGCTAAGGGAGCGCTCACTAGGCAAGAGGACGCAGACGCAAGCGGAAATCAGCTGGACGGCTAAATGCTTAGCATGTCAAATCTCAGAGCTAAGATTACTTCCTATGAGTCACTTTTACAATTTTCGTTTTCGCTACAAAGGGGAAAATGCAAAATCAGAACAATGAAAAATTGTTCCCACTCAAAATTTTATTCGAAAATTCAAATGTCGGGACGCTGTATATAGCCTAGAAATGCTCATGATTTAAGGAGAATAACTTCGTCAACGATGTTAGGTTGTGGTGGAACATTTCTATGATGTTTAGATGGAACATCCAAATTATTTACACTAGGGAACAAATTTCCAAGTTGCCTACTTATAGAAGCACTTCACAGAATTATTAATGAAACACATAGTACTGCTTCGTTTGCAGGCCGAGTATGAATTTAGTGCTAGTACTGCTTCGAGTATGAATTTATTGCTAGAATCATTCAGAGCTACAAAATTTTTAATACTCCATAAGAACAGCGCCTAAGAGTCTTCACGGCTATAAATAAAAGAAAAAGGTGAAAAGTTAACTTTTTTGCTTGTTGCATTAAAGATCGAAGTCAAAACTTTCATCTTTAAAATGACATTCCTTCCCGTAAACAACTGTGCGGCGCTGGCGGCGGCACGTCAATTTTTCTAAAGAAGAAGTTTCATGAAATCATTCATCGACAGCGTACATGTAAGACATAAAAGATCTGTTTAACGGCTGATGTCTGTCGCGTTGCAGCCTGCGCTATTTTCATTTGTTTCTGATAAGGTCATATGAGTATTTTTCTTAATTATGGCCTATGATTGTATGCCTGAAATTGAGAAGCAAGTTCTTTCTAACAAAGGTAAACACAGATCAATACGCCGGAAAAAATAAAATGCAACCACATTCACACGTATTGAAGTTCAGTTAAAATATTTCTTGTAATCGGTTTTATTTTGAGTTTATTTTGAGGGTTGAATAAATTTTATCGACCCTATGCAAATGACCTGTGAGATAGAAAGTGCCAGAGATCAGAGTTAGGTATGGTAGGACGGAAGAATAAATCTGGTAGCTAGCGACCAAATTATTCGTACACACATTCGTCTGACTTCTAGCTATTTTAAAAATTCAATCCCCAAATCATCCAAACTCATCAATTTTCATTCAGTGCTTTAAAAATTGCAAAACCTAATTTTCAGAGCAATGATATTCAATTTATTAAATTTCACAAAAAGATTATTGAAAAAAAGGACTGAAAACACTAGAACTAATAGAACAAGGGAACACAAGGGTATTAAGAATCAGTACTATAACATTTCACCTTGAGTACATCATTAGGTTTATACTTTTTCTTCAAATTAGTGCATGTTGGAGCTGATATTGTATTGTATTCCATTCTGAAATTGCCACATGTCCCAATTATTAAAAGTTGTTCTGAACCCAACAGTGTTTTTTTACTATCAATTTCCATAATAGATTTTGGAGGAATTCAAGGTAAGAATCATCGAATGTCATGAGAACGAAAGCCGCAACTTGTATTTTCTGCTGCAAGCAGTCTCAGATTTGGTTGCATTATAAGTCGAAGTCGAACAGGCATTGAAATTACTGGCTGAGCTAAAGATTTTCGGACGGTAACTTAAGGTTTTCATTCATTATTCATACAATCGATAGATTTCATTTTCCCACGGGAGAAATTAAAATAACATTCTCAAATTTTTACGCTGAAACAACTTCAAACCATCATACAACCACCATCATGTTCATCAGCTGGGTTTGTGTTTAATGAGAAGCAAAGCTTCACATTTCTTTCGCGAAATTGTGATTGCATCATTGTTTTTCAACAGCCTTATTTCTGATTAGTTGTTTCATATAGTACTGGATCGTTCTCAGTAGAAGTTTTCTTCCTCAAAAAAAGTTTGGGCAAAATTTACTTAGGGTAAAGTGGCATGTGACGTCTGTCGCATTGAGCTGTGGCATCTGCCGTGCTCTACTTTATGCCCATCATTGAAGTCATTATTTGAACAACGTTGAAGTGTTCAAGTGCGCTGGTACCCTGCATACCCAAGTCTTTGACGACCTCTCACAACACAATAATTGAGTTCATCTTTAACCACACGACAAAGTGTGAGTGCATGCTCTCGGGGACAATTTCGTCGGTCTCCCACCCCTGATCGAGTCACTGTCTTTGAACTTGTTGATCACACATTTTTTGCACTGTAGAGATGGAAAGAATCAACCTTTCAAAATGGTTTATAAAGCTATTACCGGATTCGTAAGAAAAAAAATCTTTCGCTTCAAAACAACGCCGGGCACTTTAGTGATACCAATCACGCTGCAATTGTGACAATGGTAATGGTGATGCTTGTTGTTCCTCGCAATGTTTATTATTAAAATTTTCAAAAATATCCCGATGACCCTTTATTCTGCAAGCTACTGAATAAAAAATGAAAGTATGAATTCCAAATAAATTCAAGATTCTAGCAGGAATTTATTTGTTCGAATATCTTCCCACATTTTTTTCTCTGTAGTTCTTGCTAAATTTCTTTCATAAAATTTATTATTCTGAAAATTGAGTTACAGTCGTTTTGCATGTAATATTACCAGACGAACGACGAGTTCGGAATCCTACAAGCATTAAATTCTAAAACAAGATTAAAGGTAACGAACGTTGATCAGTGAATAAATAGCTTCGTTCAAGGTAGTTTCCATCCATGGGCTTGAAAGAATTCTGTGAATATTGTTTGACTATGGTAACTTTTAATCTCGGTATTCTACAACCAGTTACTATGGATTCTTTATATAGTGTGGGGGTTACGTTCGTTTTATGACAAGCCAGGCAGGATAATAAGGGTCAGATTTACTTCGTCCGCAAACCGAAACCTGAAAATATCAAGTCCGATCTTGTATTTGTTCACAAGGTGACAGGTAGTTACAATTCAATTACTAACGAAGTGAATTATGTTGCATTAAATGTGAAATTACACTAAATGATTATACTGGTTATAAACACGATTTAGTCATTCAATTAACTCGAAACGATGAAGAATTACACTCACCCTTAAACTATAGGGGTTCTCAGGTCAAAAATCAATATGGAAACAAAGTAGCGGAATTTTCTGGATTACGTTTGCCTATTCTGAAAAATAAAGAAGTGCAATAATATCAATGATATTACTAACGTGAACAACGTTCAGGCATTTAAATATTAGTAACACTAGATAATCAACAGCTAACTACTAACGATTAGTGACTAACGCTCTGCACACACAAAGCTTCGTTTTTAACTGATGAGGTAGAAGTCTCTTGACAAGTGTTGCCATACACTGCAGTATGAGAGGTTTTGTTTATTAAACCTTGAAAAGAATAAATCTCGTTAACACGAGCGCAACAATAGTTTTGAACTCTTCCTCATATTTGTTTTTCACTCTAAGAAACTCTACGTCTAATATTTTTTTAAGTCTACAAAATCGACCACAAGCAATTGTGGCCAATTAGCTTAATAGATTGAATAATTATTAATGTTCGTTTGGTATAATATTCTGCAAAGAAAATATAATGAAATATTCAAGTTATCATTTCCAGTGTTGAAAAGTTATACAGATCATGAGCTGCATTGTCTACAATGATGGCAAGTTATGCCAATGATTGTGAAATCTAATCAGCGAAGACAATAATTATTAGTGAACACTGACAGTAGTTGGTTGACAAGGTTGACTGAACAATGCAACGAATTATGAACAAATGCAGAAGAATAATGAAAAGAGTATCATCAGAACTATATTCCTTGTGACTGTTTTGACGATCACGAACAGTTCAACATGAACATAACATAGCTATTTGTGGGCCAGCTGTATTGCTAAAACTTTTTTATAACCGGGTTTTCTAGGGATGAGCTGTGATGAAAAAGTTTGTAGAAACGAAATTGATGGCTTTCATCAAAAATACTTGTGTAATGACCTCAAAATTAAAAAATTAACATCAAAATGTCATTCAACAGTCGTTAATGGGAATTGAGAGCGACTTTCTAGAAAAAAATTAAAATCGCCTTTGAGAAATTGCACTTCTCGTTTCGTTCAAGAATTTTGAATTCAGCTGGTAAACATACCGTTTTTCAAAAAATGAACCGCATTCACTAGTATTACTTCTGTCTACCCCACGCTCGTTCGGTGTTCTGAAGTTTGCAAACAGTCTTCTCTGCGATGCAAAGGTTTTTGAGCGAGAAAGTCCCTGGTTCACACCCGTAAAACCATGCGGTGCAGTTATCAGAGCAAACAGCTCTTTGGTGACGAACAGAAAATAGAGAAAGCGGTTGAGAGAGGGTTTAAAAACTTTTAAGTCATTGAGCTTTAATTTCAGTTCCTCCGACCCTAAATTGAGGACTGGAAATCTATCATACTAACAAAACGAAAGTGCATTTTCTGAATAGAGAGATCAGAAGATATTAATTCATGAAATGAAAAACTTTTGGCCTGTGGTACTCTAAATATAAAATAAGTTTTATATCAGTGACTCCATGACAGTCAGCTAGAAGCTTTCTTGACAGGCATTAACAACTGACGGTTGCTGATGCGTGTCGCAGACGCCGTAGAGGTATTGTCGATTAAACTATTTCGACGAACTCTGAGAGCTATTTAACACTTTCAGTGTGAGGGAGCTTTCATCATGCTGCTCACCGACCTGTAGTCACAAACTCAATTTTTAAAAATACGTGACCAAAACTAAGTGAAGGAATGATCCAGTTAATGTTTGTTATTTTCAACTTTGCTCACTACAATTGACTTTAAATTTGAGTTGAATATTAAGCTTAAGTTTCACCTGCCGCAGTCAACTTTTTTAGAAAATGAAAGTGGAAGTACAGAGCATAGAGCAGTTGGAGATGGTGAGATATTGTACGATGGATAATTCGGCGTTGAGTTTAACGGATGAGTTTGTGACACATCGGATGCTGCCGTTCCTGAAAATTTTACCAGGTTGTCTCACATGAAATGTCGTATTTAAAGTAATTTTCTTTTTGCGTATCCAATTGGTTATTTGTATGCGTATGGTTAATCTTTAGGATCTTTTATTCAAGTTTAAAATATTATCTAAAACCACCACTCCTAATCTTATGAATATCTTGAAACCGAACAATCTCGAGTCATTTTCTTGTAAGAAGAGAAGCAGGGTCATTTGGCAGCCGAAACCTTACGAAACACAAGTGAGTTTTTGGTAACGATGTTGTTGATACCTGAACTGTTCAGAGATGGTTTCAAAGATTTCGTACAGGAACCCCATACCTCTAGAGCTACGGTCCCAAGGACCCCACACCTCTAGAGCTACGGTCCCCAGGACCCCACACCTCTAGAGCTACGGTCCTCAGGACCCCACACCTCTAGGGCTACGGTACCCAGGACCCCACACCTCTAGGGCTACGGTCCCCAGGACCCCACACCTCTAGAGCTACGGTCCCCAGGACCCCACACCTCTAGGGCTATGATCCCCAGCATTACAAACAAAAAAGCATTTTCAAGCATTACAAACTTTTTATTCATGACAAAACATTTTTAAATAAAAAAGTATGGGTGAAGTATTTGAAGAGTGTATTCGTGAAAAGGATGACAAGTATTTTGAAGATGGAACATCTGCTGTAGCACAACGTTGGGCGAAGGTCATAGAGGAGAAAGGATCATATTTTCATCAAAACAAATTCTTCACAACAATTATTTTCTTTCGTTTTTAAGTGCGACTCTTCATGTGAGACAACCTAATAGTTAAAGCTTCTCGAGTTGGCGAAACCATTAATTATAATTTGATTAGATTAGATTTTAACTTACGCCCCTCTAACAGCTAAAAAAAGCGTTCCAGAGAGAGGATGGCAGAATGTACCTACTAGTATGGAGATAAGGAAACGCAGAATCTATGCCGAAGAGGCATAGAAACAGTGAGTTGAGAAAGAAGTTTATGAAACAAGATAAAAGTTGAAGAAAAAAGTAATAGGTGTTAAAAATGAGGACAGCAGTGATCCGAGAAAATGGTGATCCTTAACGTAAGAAAAATCATTTCATTTCTATAAAAAGAAAGCCACCTAACTTTCAGCTCGAACCCTCACACATAATTATGATTGGGAAGATCCACAAGTGCACAATTGAGGGCCTTCTTCATATGATACTTTTAAACTAGAGAGTGTTCTTTATATTTTACTAAGTTCTTTATTATTTAACAATATGTGCACCTAATTGGCAAATTTATTTCAGAAGCTCTTAAGGTTAAACGGTTGATAGTTGATAATAATTAAGTGAATTTTGAGCACTGACAGCAATCTTGAACGAGTTATATCAATATGATTCATGAAAATAAAACGTATAGGAATTATAAAACTAATGTGAGAATCTTTAAGACTGTTACCAAACATTTGTTAAACCTACAGATACGGAAACGGTCATTTGCGTCGGTGTACATACATATATTGTATAATTGTACAATCATAGTCTTCTTAGTAAGTAACAATATTTTTAGATCCAGGGTCAGTGTTTCAGACATAGTCAGTGGGATATATCAGGTCAAGTGTGACTTTAGAGAGTTTAAGTCTCCTAATAAATGTGACATCATTACAACACGTTCACTGCCGGTTTGCCACCAAATAAATTGCTCATTTACGTATCGGTGTGATTGAACATCATTTCAATTATATCAATACCTTCCTTAGATGAGATTTAAGAATACGAGGTAAAATGTTATGATGCTATTACACTTTCACATTTCTTGGGAATGATATATTTTTTTTCGAGCGGTCAAGTCGTTCTTTAAACTGTGCAATAACAACCTAACCTGACATGAGACTGCTTGGCGCACAAGTGCGACCAGCGGCAGCGAAGCAGTTAATCATAGCTACCAGCCCATAAATGAAGACCTACACTTATTTGCGAATTTTCATAACATATTGTTGAAAAAAGGCATATTCAAATTATAGAAGCATTGCACGTACAAAATCTTAAACCAGTACTCGACGAAAATACAAATTATTTTTTCCTCACTGTAAAATTATTCAACAGGACTGCAGCTTAGAAGTTTGAAACACTCTCTCGACAGTCCATTTCGCCTCTATCTCTGGTGTTACCCAAGTCGTCTTGCGATTTCATATTTACCTGCATCCATTTATGTTTTTCATTAATGGGATTTTCTTTGTTTTCAATCGAAGCTCCCCTTTCATTTCCCAATTACTTACTTGATGTTAAAACGCATGGCGTTAGCTGTTTGCAAGACTGGGATGAATATTCTGATTTCGAGTCTGACTAAATCTCATCTATCACCCTCTACCTCGGCAGAAACGGGTGAACACGTGCCCCCAATGTTTATTTATCAGTCATCGACGAGTGGACTCCCGTGAAGCTCAACCTTCAAGTATCAGCGGCAGATGTTTTTGTTCGTCGATTCAATTTCGGAGAGATCTTTAAAAGCCAATATTTCTGTATCAGAATTGTAGGTCAATCCCGTAAATGGGAAAATATTAAGAAGTTCGGTTTTCATTATCAATTCAAGAATATAAGGAATTTCTTTTCTGCTAAGCAGTTTAACTATGAAGGATATGGCAAAAAAAAACTTTAAAATCCTTTTATGAAACGTTTAAAGCCTCAGCTCATCATCAGTCATAACCTGCAAAAATTTAAGAATGCTGCCTAAAACGAATGAAAAAATTCATCTGAAAATGTGAGACTTTTCCATGAATAACTGAGGAAGAGGTTTAGCTTCTTCTACTTAAATTTCTTCCTCGAACAATCCTATTTTCCTACCCCCAGAAGGAAGGTGTTCTCGTTAATTTCCTCTGAAATGAATACATAACTGTATAGTACATACTGACGTCATCGTTCTCACACACACTGGATGTCCAACTAAGATTTCAGGCGAAGATCATTTATTTTCCTTCATTCAACTGACAATTCAGAGCAAAATCAAGCATTAGTTTGTTTCAGTTAGTTCAAGTACCAAATTTCCCCGTAGTCATTTGCACGGCTTCGATTATAATCGAAGTATTATTGTAAAATGAAGTATTCTGTGGAGAGTACTGTGGCGTGCCTCGGATGCTTCGTAGAGCTTTCGGCTAACCTGCGCTAGGTGAATGGTTAGACGTCGTTGTAGAACTAATGGTTTTTCTGAACAAAAAGGTTTTTGAGCCATTTGATAGAGTACGAAAGACTCAGCAAAACAGAGTTATCTTTTCTCGTTATACAGTGTGTCCTACAAAATACCTTTTTTAAAAGGAATTTAAATCTTGAACCCGAACTTAATATTTATTTTCCCGTATCAGTAATTCCATCATAATTTTGCTTGAAATTAAATGCTTATGGAAGTCTTATGATGGTATTACTGATACGGGAAAATAAATACTCGGTTTTTGTGGGACATACGGTATAGCAGACAATTTTGCAGCCGGGGCCTGCTGTAAGACTTGAAATTCAAGTCTCGGTCACATTAGTTGATCTAAATACCGTAATTTAGGACTCAACAGTTAGCCATAAGGATTTTAGAAACTTCCATTCTGCCGCTGTCGCTTGGAAAGTTGTACCGCTGTAGTGCTTCCTTCACATCTTACGGCGCCTTGCCAACTCCAGATTCTACCGACACTACTGCTGCGACTGCGCTTACTTTTTGAGGAATTTCAGTCAATGGCTATCGACTAATTCTTTGGAGAACTGAAAACATGATGAATGATGAACAATGTCAATGAGGAACAAAATCAATAAGGAACAAGATCAATGATGAACGATATCAGTAGATTCAACAGCATATATATGGTATGCTTATAGTAGTTGTAAGCTCGAGAATATTATAACAGATGCATCCTTAAATTTTCATACCGTGTTCTGCGTAGCTAACGCTCTAACTTTTTATAGTGTAAAATGAAACCTTATAAGGAAGTTGGGGTCAAGTATTTACCCCGACTTTTAGAGGTTCAAAGACCTGACTTTCTTTTGTACAAACAAACAAACAAACAAACATCGGCATCTTAGGATGCTTTATTTCCAATCAAGCCTGATACATATGATCTTGAGCATTGGTTTTTCAAATGTCTTATAACTAACACTATATATAGGACACCATGACTGTTCCCCCGTGAAGCCGGTACCCATTTCCGACACCTGGGTTGAGTGGGGTATTGTGCTTGAGCTCTCCCTTATACCCAACGGGGAAAATCGCCGCGCCAGTGCCGGGATACGAACCCGGGCCTCCAACATGCAAGGCCGATCCCTTAACCACTGTACCACAGCGAGCACAGCGAGCGTAATCGACAGGCACCATTTGTAATGCTAATTGTTATTAAATGTGGGAGCTACCAAATCATCTTGCTGTTTGAAGGTTCAGTGTCTTAACATGGGTAATGCAGAGTAAGAGGGACGGTTCCGATTTAGACCCGCAAAACTTACAAAAAATTCCACCAGCCGGAGCCAATGGTAACCCAACCCAAACAAATCCAACCCAACCGAAGCGTGACCAACCCAACCGAAGCGTGACCAACTTGACCTAACCGAAGCGTGACCAACCTAACCAAACCGAAGCGTGACTAACCTAACCGAAGCGTGACCAACCTAACCTAACCGAAGCGTGACCAACCTAACCTAACCGAAGCGTGACCAACCTAACCTAACCGAAGCGTGACCAGCCTAACCTAACCGAAGAGTGACCAACCCAAATTGTCAAAAAGTGACAAAAAATTTTGACCAGACCATGGCGTTGACCAGTCGCCGGTCCTATTTGACCATTCCACGTTTTAACCTATATCGCCTTCTATTGAATTAAACGTGAAACTGAAGCGGGCCTTAATCGGAACTGAAGCCAGAGTAAGTGCTAAGGACCTAATCTCATAGTATTTTAAAACTTTGTCAGACGGACCTACATGGATTTTTTATTTTCCTGTGTAATAATGAGTTTTTCGCTTGTTTGCTGGCTCGGTTAGAATTTCCCCCTATCTCATCATCCTGTAAACTGGCAAACCGGAACTCTACCTAACGACCGTGAATCTTTTTTGACAAACAACGTTTTACATTGATGATTGAATTCAGTCGGAAAGTATCCTGACTCCAAAATAGGAAAAACGAACTGTAATACAATAAACATATTCTTATAGAAAATGTTCAACTGTTACAATCATCTTTTCAGAAAGGAACTTGATGGTAGAGCCGTTGGTCTTCAACCAATTCGAAACTTTCTTCTACCTCTCCAAATTACCTTTTTTCGTTGTATTAGTTCAAAGATGCTTCATACCTCGCGCATAAGAGGTTAGGCTATTATGTTTGATTGCCCGGTGAATTGTGATCTGAACGAGCCTCTTCTCTGCCAATGTCGATACAGACAAGGTTGGATTGGTCTTGACCCTACCCTTTAGTCAGGCCAGAAAGCGAGGTTTGTGAATTTGAGCCTTTCTTGGCATGTGGGTGGCTCTGCGATCTTGGCTAGATTGGTTTTGTCAGTCTAAGATACGGGAAGGAATTTGCAATGAAGGCTGGGTTTTGGCCCGCGATTGAAGTTCACAGATAGCTGACCTTTTCGATTGCGCCGTTGCGAAATGTTTATCCAACTAGCTATGAATGGTAACGCCGTATTTACATATTACATAGAAAAACAGATGGAATTCAGTGTTGCCAACTTAAAGAGAGATCAGAATTACCGACGTGTTGAAATTTGTACAGATTTATCTGAAATACCCTGTAGATTAATTACCGAGAAGAGAATATTACCTATGATACCACTGTATCAACAGGCTCTAAGTTAAAATGAGATAATTAGCTTCTCCATAACCTGGTATACAGACACTTTAAGTCTCAGAGTCTAGAAGAGGACCAAAGATTCGTTTCGTTTCCGGAACTGAAACTATTTGTTAACTCTGGTTCCGCTTCAAATATGTTGAGCTTTCTGAGCTCCTTCTCCAAAAAACGTTGTTTAAATATCGAAAACTACAACAAGCATGATGCATGTGTTTTGAAACACCTTTGTGAGTCGAAGTTGATAAATTTAAAATCATTTCACTTCGATAATTCTTCAAGTAAATGCATTTTTTTATTCTAATTTCTCGTTAGGAAGCAATTTCGTTTTTTTTAAATGCAAAATTAGAAGCTGGATATTGTCGTGAGAGCAGCACTATTGATACTCTTGGGGTACATAAGGCGTAAAGATCATCCACATGTAGTGTAAAATAGATTGATTTGCTATCCGAGGCTGAAATTTACCCTTTCTCTGTAATTGAATTTATTTTGATTGATGTACAGAAATTTCTGAAAATACACCTTAAAAAACCTTGATGAAGAAAACGAATGAGATATTTATAGCAACGTTTTTAACAATCTTCTAGCAAACTTTTGATAAATCTATCGAATTATAAGTAATTTTAGAAACTGTGATTTTGGGAAAATTTTCACTCGATTTAGTAAATCCTCGTACGATTCATGAATTGCAGCAAGGATAACATCCCTGTTAATTCGCCCTGCACTTTGAATTGAAGTTATGAGACTAATTTGTGGAGCGAGAGACATGTAAGATAGCGTAGTCTACTATTTAAATGATTATAAAGCTTCCCACTCAGGTTAATGCCGCGCAAAAAATCCAGAAATGAATTTATCTTGGTACTTTTTATCGAGCCACTATGAAAGAATTTCTCATCACAGGGTTCTACGGATTCATTGGTACACTTAATTTACAAATACGTTTACAACTTTAGCAGAGACTTAGTTCACGACGCTTTCGGACAATCGCAGATCTTGGAAGGCTTTATGCTCTATCTCAAGAAGGGTGGATTCAGTTTTGTTGTGCTCTCATGTACGAAGACTGCTGGATTCTTTTTGTTGTGCTGGATGGATTCATTGCAGTCAGGTGGCAATCATCTTCGAGTCACGTGATTTGGAGCTATAGAGTGCTTCGGCCTGCTGAGTGACAGTCACTGAGTTTGTTTTCTGTGTATTAGCCTTGCCTTAACTTTCTGTCCTCCTTATATTTATATGCTGGGTATAACCTTAGCGCAAATTTTTTTTACAGTTTTTCTATTTGGGTCATGGTAAGAAAGAGAGTTAGTGCGTCTTGAATCAAGATTTTGGCACTGCCGCAGGCCATCATAACCTTCCTCTCAAGTGGCTACCATAAGCAGGAGCAATCGTGTGAATCTGACATTCGTGCATACTCATTCGTGTGAATCGTGTCTCTGAGATGACAATAATCTTACTCCATTTTCAAATTCCTTCTATATTGACATTAGTACTAGTCAGTCTTAAAATCAAGCAAAAACTAAGAAGCTTTCAAATGTATTGGTTTTTATGTTATTGCCTCAAAATTTCTTCGTGCGCTGGCAGCCTGGTGTTGTGCCGTACCTCTCACGGAGCTTCTTCGAATGGTTTTAAATTTACAGTACCTAATGCTTCGGTGTTACACTACTAAAGTAATTCATAGCAGAGCTCGTTATCAAGCTCTCTATTTGTGTTCAAACATTTCAGTGAGTGCCGAGGTTATAACTGTCATATCTGAGCCATGTCGTTCCCTCTGTTTCTCCTGGCCTCTCTCTTGCCGTCTGCTCACGTTCGTCAGTCCCACCATCGGTAGGTATTTAGCTTGCTTCGGTAGGTGTGGTGGACGTAGTCTCTTATTATATGTCGTGAACACCATTTCGTTCCATTTAGGAAACGTTATAAGTCTTGAATAATTTTCTCATAGCTTCTTTGTTTGCCCTTAGCCCCAGCCTAAACTAACTACTCGCCTGGAGCACCCCGTACAGCTTTGCCTGATAGCCTTCGCATATATGTACACTGAGAAAAATTTTGTCACAAAACCGAGACACTTTTGTGTGTTATGGGCTTATACGACACACTTAGGTGTGTCAACCATGACACACTTGAACGTAAGTCAATTTTATTCCACATAAATATTTCACTTTATCGGACGGGTCATTGAGTACACTGATGTACAGACAGCGTCTGAGAACGTCTGAGAATTAGAAGAAATATTGGTGAAGGTATTTGGGTTTTTAAGAGAATTGTACTTCATTCACAAAATCTAAACACAGTTCGGTTTTCTACAAAAAAAATTTAGCCGTTTGAAACGTGAATATGTATTTTAACTCTCTCAACCACTTTAATATGTGGTCAACGGAAATATTCTACTGTGTATCAAAATATTTCGAATGACCGTGTGGGACACACAGGTGTCTCAAAAATTTCTCTCAGTGTAGATTCAGCCTGGCGAACTCTTGATTTAATGACCGCTTAAATTAAATTCACGATGACAGTAGTCAACTCGCCCTGGATCTCACTCACCTCTATTTAAACGAGCAATGAACGCTAACACATTCCTCAAGGGAATTCAAGATTAGGCACAAACTAGTGAACCTTTCAGATTCTTGGGAATTAATGTAACTTTTTGTGTTTGGTGGGCGATGTAAATACCAGATTTGGAATCACTTATTGAAAAAACTTTATTTGCGTCAAATTATGGACAGTTTGATAAAATTGAAAAAAGGCTGTCCCTAATGAATTTGCTGATCACGTGATAAACTTGTTAACTCAGCACAACATTTGTAGAACACTCACCATGCGTAGGCTTACACTCAACATCGCTCAGAGAAATTTTCACTTAACTTGAAAAATTGACAGCCAATTACAATGCTAAAATTCATTGAGAAATATAAAGCTCACCTGCTGGATTCTCAGTCAATATTTTGTAGTCTGAAAGAACGAAAACTTGGGAGAGTGATAGTTAGAATGTTTGGAAGAAACACAAAATTTCATAATGGCCGAGAGAAACCGCCTTTATTCGCGAGTTTCTTGACTAAACTACCGTAAAATGGCACTGCGGTGTTTTTCATATATCCACGTTAGTGAAAACGAAGTACGAGGCGTTTCCAAAAGGGAAAATATAGCGTAAATTAATTCGCTTGAAGTAGCATTATTCAAGAATAGTATTACAGTAGTTCTAACAGGTTGCCGTATAGAGTAAAACCTGTACCTTCGTTACTGGGATTGTAAACTTCAGAGACTTTAATGACGTGGGTTTTGGTACACTTTTTAAATTTGATAGCATGCATTAGTGCATGATAACGTTTGCCGGCTAATTTCCAAGTGATAACAATTGTAGTACAAATAGGTCATTAACTATTCAAACTGATCTATTTGGGGGCTATGGGTCAGTATTAGGGCAACATTGGTTAATTTTTTGCACAGTGAAAAAATGTAAACCCCGAATGATCTGCTGTGGTGTGTTTGGAGACTTATTTTCGCAAAACATTCTTCCAATTGAAATAGAAGGTTAAGCTCAGTTCCATAACAGTAGCACATTGTAGTATTTCATGGCCGTAATAGATGCTACTCATATAGTTCAGACATTAAGAAACTGTCGAATACTGTTCACTCAAAAGAATTTTATTTTGTTGATCACAAAAACATCGAAGTACATTAACAGTTTTACTGGAAAAATATGCAACAGATCCTTTCACACTTTGATTTAAAAATTTAAAAAGAGAGCACAGAATCAATTGTATAAAAAGTATTTGAACAAGTTCAGTAATAATTTATTGAATCCATACGCAGTCCTCCAACTTTTCAGGACTTCTAAAGGCTTAAACCACTTGTGAGTTCTACTAATTTATAACGAAACGTTCTCTAAAAAAATTTACCAATTTATTCCTTAATTTACACATGGAGACCTTATAGGCATCCAAAAGTTCAAGAATTTTTAATGGCATAATTCTTGTGAGTATTGTATTCTTATTTTATCGACGCTCTAATGGCTCTTTTTTGGAGTGCGAAGACAAAATTTGTTTTATTCTTAACAGTTCCCTACCCTGCCTTTACTCTGTAATGTAGGTAAATATAGGGAAGTGAGTGTTCTAGGAGCTTTTTTAAAGCTTCTTCAGGTAATATCTGATGTTTTCTGTGATTGGGGCTATAATTTCAGCTATATTTTTTAGTGCTTTAAAAGATAACGTCTTCGATCCGCATGATATTTTTTTAAAGTGGTTTATGCACGCAATAACATCGGAGGAATTAGTAAGCGTCAAAAAGGAAGTACCACGTTCTTGGACCATATCCATGTAATCCAAGAGGTCAGTCGGGTCCTCAGTCATTTTTCTATGAATACAAAGCAGTTTCAAACGGTGTTGTGAAATCTTTTCTCTCGAAATGTTCTGCATTACCTTAGACAATGTGTTCAATTTTTTCTGGAAGCATAATCATTTTCATCATGAAATGAATGGAAAGGGTGCCAAGTTATTCAAATTAGTTTCAAATTGAGACAACTTACTCGTAAAGCAGTTTTCCTTCAATGGTCTCAATTGATTTGTCACATAATTACTGAATCTGTTAAACGATCCTTTAAATGTTCTCCCTACGTAGAGCAATGCAAGGTATGTTTAACGTTTATATTGAAAAGGATGTTTTCAGTATTCCAGTTTTTTCATTTCTGGGTGTAATTGTACGAATGACGATAGGACACTATTGATCTTATTCAGCTTCTATAACTTAGTTTTATCTAATATTGTTTTATCGATGTTTGTTGCATCAATATCCCTTTGATAGATGATCCTGCCAGCAAAGTCGCCATTTTCTATCCTATTCCAAAAAGCCCGTGCAAGCAGCCAATTAAGTAATTCTTTTCTGACCTATTCTCCAATCTTTCATGGCCATTGAGAAAATGATATTGTATTATCGGCTCAATCAACGCCATCAAATTTGTACAATATAGTTGTAAGCACGTTTAATCGTAACGTTGAAGAACAGTGACTTCCTTGAGTTTAAAATTTTTCTCCGAGCATCACTTCAGAAAACACTTCCGAGAATTTTCTTTAGTAATTTCGACACAATTGTGATGATTAATTGCCAATGATGGCATCAAATTGAATTGAAAACCATTAAAAGCGTGAACTCAACAGATTATTAATATTTATTAGCATTGTTTCGTTTTCAAGTAACATGAAGTTATACCTTCAAAATCACAGCACTGAAATCGTCAGCTTTATTTTTAACGTTTCGATGTACAGTACTCACAATACATTTGCGGACAGGTCTTCGTTTTTACCGTTATTCAAATAGCAGATTCTCTAAAATTTAAAGATTATATTATAAAATTTGGCATTTTACCCCTAAAAATCGAAACACTGCGGAAACCAGCTCTCTCATCAGTTCTGTAACTTCATAATACGTGTATGATCTAAACTACGAAAGCATGAAGTCGCGAGCGAAACTAAATTTCAAGCTTCAGCACGTCAAATACACAATTCACAAAGCAAAAAAGAACGCAATTAAACATTTACTATCCCAAAGGTATGGGAACTATAGGTGTGTAAATCAGAATTGTTCTTACCCAAAAGCATGTAACAGTGGTAAAATTCAAAGAGTACCATCTTTGAATAAACTGTCAATCACCCTTCAATTTTCACCACAGATTATCGCCGTGTATAATGATTTTATCAGTAAAATATTGTGCATTGAATTTTCCTTTTTAATGTATACATTACCTATGTTGTACAATGCTATATTTCGGTTAGCCTTGTGAAAAACTAGGCGATGAATTAGAATCATCATTGTACGAGAATTTTTTCTTAAATGAGCTTACGTGTATTTTTGGTAGCAAGTTAAAAATAAGTGCTGATTTCAGAACAAATGCTATTCGGGGCTCATTTGTTCTAGGGTTGTATTGTATATGGATACAGTTGTGTGCGATTAACATCGGCATGCGTCAAATGACGACACATGTTATTTATACTGGAGCTGCTGAATATCGAGGAAGGAGTTATGACACCGATCGCTTATTTATAGTTCACTCCCCTCATGCAGCAATACGCAGCCATGCTGAACAGTACAATGTAATTCTCTCTAGTGATAATTTTACGGTGATTTCCACGTCATTTAGTATTTGTTTTCTTATGATTTTACAATGGTTACAGATCTCCAAGGAAAATATAATTTTAAAAAACACACTTAACTCCCTGTGGTGTGCTACGCACGGCCAGTAGCGATTGGTTGGAACCGGGGTAGTAATTGATGAACACTCGAATGAACAAATTTATTTGACACACCCACTGGGCTTCAACAAGTTAAAATCAGTAGTTTATTTTGATAATTTAAGGAGCAAGGATTCAAGCGCCACCTAGAACCCTTTAACACATTACAAAGGCACGAGCAAAGGAGAACCCTAAACAAAACTATAGCGAGAGCAAGAGCGGATAGGAGCGGTCGGAACGGGGCGTAGCAAATCCTGAGACAGGAGATACAGTGCACGAATTAATGCCTACGGAGTTCACAAGGTTACAATATATTTGTCTCCAATAAGACTTCTATTATTTCACCTAACACGGCCACGCTTACCCCAGGCATCAGCCCCTCCGTACCAGTGACAGCGATCAAGTGTCCGCAGACCACTCCCCCGGAAGTCTATTCTCTTATCTCTACTATAGTTCTTAATTCTATGTACACAGCAGGCTTTTAACAAAACAAAGCGCTCTACTTAATTCAACCCTATGCAATACACATTCACAGTACAAGAATGGAATTCTAATCAACACACTTAACTCCCATACCCTTCAGGTTAAATGCTTTTGGTTGGTTTTTGTTCTGTAATTTTTTTACCTTATTCATTTGTCTTCGTTACTTCATTTCTCTGAAGCACTGATCATACTTTGTATTTACAAAACTGATTACGAAGCTGGTATCCGGAAGGCGTCAATTTTTTTTAGCAAAACGACTAATTTTATTATTGTTTCTTTCGCCTCTATTTTTTCATGTCAACCTATATCTTCAGAATGACATGAGCGTAGAATGATAATTACAGAAACAGTTTCACTTTCAGTACTCAGTGTTCTCACCTTCAAGTTGGGTAAGAGCTGATTTAAATGAGAGGTAAATCATGAAACACTATCAGTTAATTTTGCATTACCGAACTTTTAAATAATTGCCAAAGTACCTATTACTAGAACAGTACAAATATCCCAAATTGTTGTTTTGAATCAGAAGATGTATTTGCGTTTTGTTTTCATTTTTGAGCAAGCTTTCTAATCATCATTATGTTTCGATCACCATATCACTGAAAAATTGAAAATGAAGAAAACATTATGAAAATTTGAAAAATTCATTTAAAAGGTTTCGGACTCCAAGTTTTTCGATGATCTGCTGATACATAAGTATCGGATCGTCCGTTTTTAGTTAGTTGAACTTATGAAAGTTACAATTATGTGTAATTCGTGAACTGCTCAAATTTAATGCAATATTACTTCTCACACACGTTTCGCTCAAATGCTAATACAAAAACATTTTATTTTGGTAAGTTTTAATTGCTGTTAATTTATCATTATTACAAACTATTGTCATTCCCGTAGTCAGTAGACCAATAAAATGCAACATGGATGTGTGAAAAAAGAATTTTATCTGTGTTGAAACTGTATTTGTACAGCTCTCCAATCTTCGGCCTTGTAAGATTGAAATTTAATTACAATTTTAGATTGATTAATTTACTTTAGTTTAGTTTCAACATCGGAACATTTTCTAAGTATATTCGAGAGTGTGTGAACGTAGTCATTCCAATGCCAGTTATGAAGAGTTAGATGAACTGCTCATGGTATACAATTGTCAAGAAACATCGTGAAATATCACAAAAACTTACTCATTCCACTTGAAAGACGCATTGCATTTATGAAACTTTATTTCATTTACAGCTGAGAAGCTTACAAACAGGAAGATGTTTTGGTTAATCTCGATGAGAATCATACACTTAATCATTCGGAAAGATCATTCGGATCAGAAAGCGTTGTTCCTACCATTCACTCTCTATAGTGTTCGGTGGCACTTTGAAGCAAAATAATTATCCTTTCAAATAAAGAAATTTGAGAACAGCGTAGATCACTCCTACAAGCACCGGATAACTTTTGCTACTGCATTAATTTACCCTCTTTCGAAGTTGTGGAAACTTTTTGGTGGTTGTCAACCGATAGACAATAGTAATTTTCATGTATAATCCATCCAAAAATCTGGCGAAGAATTTCAGCGACAACGTTCACAACCACTACACACATCAACTAAACGCAAGTGTAAGTTTCACAGAGACTCAAATTTACCTTTCGTTGAAATTCAATGCCTCTCAATGAAATTCGGTCTCATAGCATTAGACCTGGTGCTGACGCAGCCTTGATCTCGGAGTCATGTTCGTGCGTGAACAGTTTTTTCACATTTGGACTCACGTTTATATAGGGAATCACAGCTTGAAATACGATTGAGACCTTACGAAAAATATCCGAATTAGAGGTGCGCAAAATTTTCTTGGCTATGCAAGTTTTGAACTTCACCGGAAATTTTTCTTCGCAAGAATTCGATTTACTTAACAAATAGAAAATTTATGTGGCACTGTGGCGAGAGGTTTTCCGTATTGTTGCCACATGATCAAGCACACACGATGAGTCCTAGGTATGTACTATATATATCTAGGCACTCTGTTGTCCCAGTATTTTCGAGACACGTCCGTTTTGTTGACTGCAATGTAATCGTGCGTCATTGGTGGCCATCTTACAAAAGGCAACTCAAACATAGCTACGTGATACACATGTTATGGTTGTGAGAGCTTATTAGGCGCCTGCACTGTTTAAAACCGCTCATAATATCATATATTGGACGCCTAACAAGTCAATATGAGTGAAAAACAGATTTTAAAAAATATGCACCGGAAGGCGGCCATAATTTCAGAAATGTTTGAGGGATGTCTAACATTACCAGCGATGCCTCTCATAATTTCCGACTGGCTTGAATCTCTCAAAGAGGAAAACATTTATGGAGTGTCTTTGGGTAAAGACTTTTCTTATTTAACGGGTAAAGGCTTTTCTTATTGTTTTCAATCGGTTCATGAGTTAGTTCTTCGGGAGCATTCTGTGTACGTATAACAAATACTTCTGGTAAAATGAAACCATCAAATTGGATGACATATATTGGAAAAGAATCAAATGATTTACTTACGGAAGTGAGTCCCTATCATGTCTCCTGCAAAAAGAGGGTAAACATTATTTGCCTCATTAAACGTGAGGTAAAATGAGGCAATTTGAGGTAAATGAGTAAACAGCCAATGACCAGGCCGGTCTAAGCTTCTAATTTTCAGTCATGCTTGAACGCAGGCCTTTAGTCTAAATCCACTTGGGGTTGAGACTTGCTTAGGCCGAGAGCGGCTGAGTCAGTCAGTTCACTTGGCGCTTTGCGGTTGCCTAATATGGGAGCCAGGCCCCACCATGTGTTTCAACGGAGCTGCACTAATACTTGATTTTCTGCCTGTCTGAGTTCGTTAAAGGCTCTGCAAATTCAGTTTTCCTCGTGTTAGACGCACGTCTCAGTGACTCAAATCTCAAATTATGTTTACCTCCGACACTCGAAGGACTCCTGACATTATGTCGTGAACGACTCTATAAACCATCTATCATTCACAAATGTTATATCTTCAATACTCTGTCCTTTCACTTGTGTGAATTTTCTCATTTCAGTTCCTAGTGTGAGCGCCCCGTCATTTCATCTTGTTCCGAGAATAACTTCCCAAGTCTTATAACTCACGAAAGATTTATTGAACTCCGACAGTAGGCAAAATAATTTATGGTAGCACATCAAATAATATCCCACCGCAAAAACTCTAGAACGATGAACAAAGATTTACAAATAATTTCCGAGTGGCGAAATAAATGTTGAAGTAAACTAATTTCTTTACCATTTCTCACGCACACATTTAACCATCTTTCACTCTTACAGAATTCTACCCAATACGTCGATTCGTGGATATTTCTCTCAATCGCGATAAATCCTTATTTTGCTTGTTTCCATAATGTCCCTTATTACACTCTCATTTTTTGATGAATTGAGTTATGCTGCAAAACACGTGATTCATCAAAATAATACCTACTATATTTTTCACAGGATCATTCTTCATTTCTGGACCTCATTGAAATTAGCGTCTGCATAGAAATATGTATGAAAACTCGTGGTTAACTGTTAGAACTTATCATATTTACAATCGAGCGTTTTCACCAACACAGACGCTCATTCCTAGTAAACTTGAGTTTCATAATCACAAAGGTAAATGTTGCTGTCACTTGGTGTCGATACATAATGTTTCATTGAGAGATATCGCCTCTGTGTTGTAAAGTCACGGTATTCGATGAAGGAAAACGATTTCTTCTGCTTGCCTTCTTCCACAGATGTAATTGCACTATTAATGTACAACAGTTTGAGACAAATTTTTCAGCAGGAGAACATCTGGACCATAAGAGAGCATACTCTAATTTTTAAATGAATACCAAAGGCTCAACGAGGTATTGTCCTTGATTAAGACGTTGTTTTGTGAAGAAATTCCTGTCAAAAGTTCGTGATGTCATACGAGCTAACGACTACTCACCGCTCAGCATGCGCAACACAAATGTCCCGATCCGATTCCATCCTTTTTTACTCATATTTATTCATCCAACAGTACTTCTACACAGTTCAGAAGTCAGTAAGCTGCATTGACAAGCAACAGTTTTTTTGTCTGTCGTTTGCGCTGACTACTTGATCTAGCAAACGTACTGATGGCAAATAAAGTATGAAGACGGTTGTGACGTTACATAGCGATTTTGAAATCGTAAAAAGAGAAATGGAGCCTTCGACGACACGGCGTTGGGCAACAGAAGGCCTCGCCGAAACACGCTCCTTATCCCTGTCACAGTACAACCATGACCAACGTATTTCACCCCTTAATTTTCTGTCAATGGACACGTAGAGCACTTGGATGGCACGTGAAGAACTGAAAACTGATGGCACGTGAAGAAACGTGACACAAATGAAATTTTTTTCAAGCACTGTAAGTCAATGACAACGAGTATGAAACATCCATTTCAAAAGTACACTAGATTTAAAAAAACCTGGAACACCACCGACAATATCGGTTCAATTTGAACAGCTGCGTTCACAAGCCGATAGACTCTGTGAAAAAAGCAGATTATAAACCTAATTCTCATTTTAACGTTAATCTTTCGGATTAAACTAAGCATGACGACACAAACTATTTTATTCATCCACCTGACTGCGCAGAAAAGGTAGAGGCCGGAGGCGTTAGCTCATCTAATCTAGTCAGGAGCAACTGCAGCATAACGGTTCCGCAGGACTGTCTGACCTCGTGCGGCGCTTCGCCAGGACACAGAACTTGTGAGGCGGCCTTCCATTGAGCCCCGGTCTAGCGGGCTTCTCTCCAACCGCTTGAGCGCTTTATCGACGCTGCATGCGCATCAGCAGCGCGGTAAATCGTTGTTTCGAAATTTTTATCGCGCTGTTTGAAAAATGGTCTCCTCTCCCCTACAAGAGATAAAATGGTGGAGAAAATGGTTTTATGAAAGTCAACCTAAAATAGTAGCTCAAATTTCGGTACGCTCACCGTCGTGGAGATAACCATGGGACGTGAGAGAAATCAGAAGAAACATCTTACGGGTTTCTATGAGTGTCGCCGTCTCAGCTGCTCAGTGGACGACGAAGCCCTTGGGGCTCTGTCGGACGCTGTTAGTCACCCATGGGGCTCAGTCTAGCGGATCGTGAAATGGAGAACTGCAGAAAAAAATTCTGGTACCGCTTATCCACAAGCAAAATTTCTTTCAATGTCAAGCCTTAAGAATTTTCAAGATGCACATAGCTAAGAAAGTTCAGAGAGAAAAATTCAGTGGATAAATGTGGAAATAACGTGTTTCTCAATTCTTCGGTTTAAGAACTAAAATATGTTTGAGAAAATGAAACTTCTTTGCATTTTAACGTCACACTCACTGAAACATCGAAGTCATTACGATGCAGCGACGTTGAGAAACATTCTGATAAATCACGATGCCTTGTCAGATGTTACTCAATTGAAGGTAACGCTTTTCGTCAGTCACGCTTATAGATATCTCTCCCCACGAGTCCGTACTGCTCTCCATGTGCTACTGTGAGTGCTATTGAATGTGATATATGTGTCGGGCTAGCAATATCACTTCAAAGAATTGCAGAGAACAAAATCTCCCTATGGCATGGAGATCAATGACAATTAGCATGAAAGTGAACTGGAAGGTTCATGTAAATGGAAAACAAGGTAAAACCAGGCGCAATTCAACAATTTTTTTTCCATTAGTTCGATTTCATCTTTAGAATGTTTGTTCGATAAAACGCATTTGAGCTACAGTGTCATTGTTGCAGTTTACAGGAGTATCAATTAATTTTATTTTTCAACGGCCTAAAATGTACTATGAAAACGATATTGAACTTCTTCAAAAAATTGAAACCGATTCTTTGCAAGCGGGTAGATTCTACCAACGACCTACTTGTGATTAAAAGCAAAACCTCCTATACATCTCTACAGATAAAAGTATCTCTATCCCTTGATTAGTCAGTTAAAAAATTCAAAAGTAGGTTTTATCATGTATTCGTGTTACGCATTACGCTATTACCGCGAAATATGGTTTGTGTGCGACATGTATAGTCTACGTGACAGCCTGCTACGTGTCACCTACGTTATTCATGGCAGGATCCCGAACATCGAGACAGTTTTCCACGTAATATAAACTTTTGTCGAGTGAAAGTTTACGAAGCTATCATTTTCAACCGGATAAAACTACTGCTGGAACAAAATGGGCAACGGTAAAGTTGATTGCCATAGCAGTAAGTTTTTAAGCCTACGTCATCGTGATGCTAATGCATGAGCGTTACTCTAACTCCAACATCCCCAGGCCTGCTCTTAGACATGGCATGTAGGATTGACATCACACTTCTGGTGAGATGTGCACCAGTTTTTAAGCAATAATAATAAAGTAGTAAATTAGTAGTTCTGTAAAATCTGCACCAGATCTTGCTAGACATTGTGTGTGAGGGACTAAAAATAGATTCGCATAGTGTAGAGCTCTGTAGAGTTTTCGTGTGCACAATTATTGGGCTTATTTATTGAGAACTCTCTCTGAATTACGTGCGTGTTAAAGGATGAAGTCACTCTTGGAGCAATACAATACTTGAAAGATCGAGCTAGGCAGAATTAAGTGATTGTGTACCGTTTTGAGCGTTTATGTTGGAGTTGAACTGAGTTAAACTTTTGCAGTAACCGAAGATCTCAACCGATCTCGTGTTTATAGAATTTTCATGGAAAGGAAAACAGTGTGAAGAAGCCCTAAGTTATGTACCTCACGAGCTATAGTGATAAAATGATGGTCCTAACCTGCTGATGTTGTAGGAAAATACGAGAGTACAATATTTCCTCAGCTTGAATTATTGTTTACTCTATACTAGCGTGGGCTAATTCCGGGCCCAAAACAAACTCGACTCCACATCTGTTTATGTCGTATGGAAATCATTGGAGGGCAAATATGTAGAGTGGCCTAACCCACAAATCAGAGGTCAAAACTGTCAGAGTGGATTCAGTGATAATTTCACCTCCTAGCAGCATAGATGTCTTTCAGGCAGAGTGGCCTATAGTTTCTAATTCAGTTCCTAGTTAGTGACTTGGCTAGGAAAAGCCAGTTTGGCAATCCTGCGATGAACACCACGCTTCTAACTTGAGTGTCCTAAAATTCTGTGTTTTGTGGGTTAGGCTACTCTGCATATTTTCCCTCGAATTATAGAAAAATGCTTTTGAAATGTATTGTCTTTAACAGTGATGCGCAGCGATAAATTTTGCGATAAAGCGATAACGATTAAGCTATAATTTTTTCGCTAAGTCCTATAACGATAAAGTGATAAATTTCCAAGATACCTCAAATCGATAAGCGATCAATCTAAAAGTATTCGATTTGTGCTACTCTTGCAGTTAAAAACCTTTTTTACACTGGAAACACCACATATTACTTAATAACTATTACTTAATAACTATTACTTAATAACATATATTACCACATATGTTTCTCTGGCTCACTGCCCAGGTACATGAGGGAGCTCGAGCGGGAGATGGTGGGAATGTCCGCAGATCCCGAATTCCCGGAAAAGTTCCGCTCCCTTTCCTGAGTCACATCACTGCTGCTGGCCTTCAAGCTGAAAAAGTCTTCCTCTGTCCTCTTGCCTGATGTCTTGAAACTCACTAATCACCAAATTCACTATTCTCGAACACTGAACACGTGATTCTAATTTAATAACGCAATATAAAACGCCAAATTCTAAACGATTTCCTGAAAAGGAAAAGTTAAAACACATAATCACGCCACTTCCGTACGGACGGGAGGCACGCGCGAGGCGCACCTCAAAACGTAAAATAAATGTAAAACTAATATGTATTAACTAGATATTTAGTTAAGATAGCAATATACAATAAGAATTAAGTATATAATAGTTGTAACACACAAAGAAGCTTTGGATCGCTGGTAGCACTATGAAAAACAGAGCTGAGATCAGATGCGTCCAGTTTGGGCTATTCAAAGAAACAGTGACTACCAGGATTTCCGGATTAAAATTTCCATAACAAGCCGACTAAGGTCTCCCAAAAAACGAAATTTATGACTGAAAAAGCCAGATTTTGAAAATTTGGCCCCCCAAAAAACAATCTGGCAACCCTGGTGACAACAGAAGCACGGGCCGCCAGGCGCTTGGCCGCATCAGTTTGCCGCGCAACAATGAGTCTGTAACCTCCCGCCGTAACGATTTTTCGTCTTCTACTTTATCGCTGTGTTTATTGCGGGGAATTTGAAAGCGATAAATATAAACGATATGTTTTCAGGTAAAGCGATACTGTTGCTTTATCGCATTATCGTTTAACTTTTAGCTACTCTTACGACTGGTCTTAAATAACATCTAATAATTATTGAACATGTCCTCCTTTCTCCTTGATAACCTGTCAGAGACGAGGGATCACCTGATCACACGTTGCACTCACAGTTTCGGCGTCAATTTCTGCCCAAGATTTGGTCAGTTTTTGCTTCAGAACCTCACACTTGAGTGGGATACAGCTCAGGACTTCTGCTCCAAGATAGACCATTTTCAAAATCCACTGGATTTAAATCAGGAGAAAATGGAGGCCATCGTTCCTTGGGCCAAAACGACTTGGAATTGTCTTTCCATCAGTCCTGGACCAATCTGGCTTTGTGAGAGGTTACTTCATCCTGCTGAAATCTAATTCCTTCATTTTCAGTAACTTTCCTCACCCAAGGAACAACTTCATCGTGTAACATATTTACATAAACGTGTTGGTTGATTTTGATACCAGCCTCGATGAAAATGAAAGGGGTTTTGAGACCTGTGGACGTAACCCCCGTCCACACCATTACCGAAGCTGGTTTTTGTCTTCTGAATGAAGTTCGACGTTCAACAGGTACTTAATCTTGGAGTAGAAGCTGTATCCCACTAAGTGTGAAGGTTCTGCAGCAAAAACTGACCAAATCTCGGGCAGAAATTGACGCCGAAACTGTGAGTGCAACGTTTGATCAGGTGATCCCTCGTCTCCGCCAGGTTATCAAGGAGAAAGGAGGATATGTTGAATAATTCTTGAATGTTATCTAAAGACAATATATTTCTCTTTTTTTTTATGCATGAGTTGTTTTGATTGTTTCCTTCATATAACGGAGAGAACCTAACTTTTATTTCCCCACTCTTCGCTGGGCCACACGGTATAAGTATTTAGGCTACTCGTGACACATGAGGTCACGTTACTTATACAAGGTCAGGGAAAGTAAAAGCAGCTTTGTTGATGAAAAATAATTAAAATAAAAAACGACACATGAAGAATTTGACGCCAATGTTAAAGTACATTGAATGTTATTAAAATGTATAATAAATGGGTGTAAGAAATTATAAACCAGCACAAATTTGCGTCAGAACATTGCGGGGTCATTCCCCCGTCAGCGTTTCTAATCTGCACTGCTGAAGCGCACATAATTTTTTCGGGGAGGCACGATGAAGAAAATTTCTGAAATTGGGCTGACAGTAGCCCTCGTAAATTACACCAACGACCACTGAAATTTGTTAGTCTGGTATGCTATAGAAAATTTCAACCGGTGAGTCCTTATAGAAGATGAATGCCTCACTGCAAAACGCTTGAGTTTCCTTTATTAAAGGGTCGTCGAATTTTTCAACGATTATTACCCTGACGGTCTATGGCTCGGACTAAATTATATAACTTCGCATACCTGTCGATGTTCCGCGGAATCATGTGCGACATGTTTTCAGGACATTTACTAGCATATTTTTAGGTTAAGGATCGAGGCTCCAAAAGCAGCAACAACTTACGAAATCATTGTTCCACAGGATTATGGTTCAGTTAAATTTGGTGCACTTCTGGTAGAGACTTCAAAACTACATCGACACAGGCAGTTGCTAATCAAATGCTGAAATTTTGAAGACCTTTAAAAATATAATTGTTTTCACTCTGCTACACACTTACTCAACGTTTCTTCTTGTTTCATTTTGTTTCTTTTTAGTTAACCTTTAATATTGTAGCATCGTCATTCCCGGTCCCGGTCTAGTTATTTTTTGGAAAATGTTTATCAAATTGAATTTTTAACATATCGTTTCGACAATACAGTTCACTAGAAGGTGGATTTTTAGCGTTTATTTATACTAATTTGGATTTTGCTTTATGTTATTACCGACAGCTAGGTGTTGAATTTTGCCCTAAATCATTGCTGAGAGCAGACCGGTACAACCAACCAAGGATACACGCTCACAGCAAAAAAACAAGACTATCAAAGTTTTATGCAGTTATAGATGGATAATTAAAAAATTAATAAAAAGTTACATTCATGTATTTTACGTATCCTTCTTTAGCATTTCTCATTGGAAACTCCTTTTCGATTACTTTACCGTTCTGTGTTGTCAGTAGCACCACGCAAAACAAACTCAAAAGCTGAAGATGAAATGTACTCGGAAAAGAAGCTGCTTGAAGGCCGAAATGAGGCCAAATTGAGCTAAAGTGCTCTGGAAAAGTAAAATTGGCCGATCACTTTTCTCGTAGTTGAAATTTAAATTAGTTCGAATTGAAAACCGCTGTCATAAACCTCTCTCTGATAAATGAATAATCATTTTGGCAAGCTATGTATGCAGCTATATCCATGAATAACGGTATCAGTTACCACTAAATAAATTAATCATCAATCGCATATTACAATGAGATGAATCGTCTTTTCGCATTTTTCAGTCGGACCTCTTCGTCTTGAGATGCCCGAATCACCGAGGTCACGCAGAACAGGGCGAGTTTCAATCGTAGAATTGCTCCAAAACCAATATTCTGGCTGTAACTCTCAGTCATTACAAGTTACAATATATTCGTTTCGAAGTCTATGACTATCATGCCATGTAATTTGAAAATTAAGTAGGTATTAAAATCCTGTCGAAATTATGGAAAACATTCCCGGCTGCTTCATATACGCCGCTACTTTAATTGAATCGATCATGAAATACAGTTCTCCCGATAAAATGAATGCAATTCCAAACGGTAAAAAATTATGTAGGAGGTTTTACGTAATGCTTTGCCTTGTGTCTTTGTCATACGAAAACTGTGACTCAGTGATGACTTTGTGTACCGGACCTCGCTCCGCTCCACCGTTCGTAGCCTTCAGTGGGTTGTCGGAAATCGGTGGAAAGTTTTTTTGGAAGCACTAGTCTTCAGTTCTTTGTTTTGCAGTTTTTCAGCAATTTTGACCCGTATATAAAAATGTTTGTCAATATCTTGGGAATCTCATTTATAGGGCAAAAAACAAACAGAGCTAAACTAAAAATAGTTTAACGGCAAACTTTCCGGACCATAAAGAATTAATTTTCAATGCTCTGACAAAATAAATCTGGGTGCCAATAATTCAAAGACAAACTACTATTTAAGAATTACCAAAAAATACATTGAGAAAAATACTAAAACGAAACAAAAAATATAGAAAATGTTATCTAACATTTGAAAGTTTCACCGCTGAGTCGCAATCGCTTATGGACGAACTCTTTTTAAAACGTGTGTATAGAACCCTGTTCATTATCCTCCCCGTAATCAGAAGGACTTGTACAAACTTTTAATGGCAGAAAAATTTCGAGTCCCATCGTGTTACCTCAGGGAATCTTAGTGATATTTGTACAATCCCAGAGACCTGCAAGAAGATAGAATAGCCATTTAAAACCTGTAACAAGAAAAACCGTCCCGCACTCTTCTGCACCAAACTTACAAGAAAGCCGGGCTTAGAAGCTTCAGAACGACTACTGCTTACAGAAACGTTATAAAACGAAAAATGATGTTGAAACCAGTCTAATCATGTGTCGGTTTCTTGAAGAATTTGATGTTTTTAGGAATCTTTGATGCCAGATCGATCTAATCTTTAAGAAGCACTTCAGAAGGATTTGAAAATTCTAGCTGAACGGGATGCCCAGATGTCCCTGTTTACTGGATTTAGGGAGAAGTAACAAGTTGATTTTTGTATCAAATCCATCAAATGCAATGATTGATGTCAGAGCAGTGATCGAAGGGAATATTCGGAGCCGAAAGCGCAAATTGACCTCAGGCTGCTCATGAGCGGCTACCAGATCATTCATCTTTCTATTGAAATGTCCGCACACAACTCACTGTACACTCTTAACATACCAATGGTGGGTGTAAAATGCATTGTGAAGGTGTGTGGTGCCTGTGGTGGAATAGGCAGGGGGTAGACACTCTCTCCTTCGATCTTTGGTGGCAATAAGCCAATGAGCAGAGGTGGACATTATTTGAGTTATGTGAATTAAAACCCCTTGTGAGAATTTTTTCACCACACTACCTGTCTTCTTGTTATAGTATGGCTAAAACGGCGAAAACATTCTCCCTCAATAGAGTTTACCAACATGTGTGTTCTCCCTCTTTTAAAAACCCCCAGAGTGTAACTGCCGATGGGTTATAAAATGTCTGCGTAACCTGAAAACATCTAATAACTCGGAATAACTCTTTCATTTAACTCATTTAACTCTTTCATTTTTATACCCAAAAATTCCCCCCAGTTTTATGACTTCTAACACAATTATAGTATATTGTAATAAAACCCTCTCCTGAAAGGGTGAGATAGTTAAAACTGAAGAATCGACTCATTAGTCCATTAGCCATAGTTTTAATTATCACGCAACCATATCATAGGATAAAGGTTGCAGAAAAGGAAAAAGAATTAGGAATGCGCATTGGTTCTCACTAGAGTTAATAAAACTTCAATAAAAACACACACTTTATTGTAAAGCTTTGGTTATGCCATCGATGATATCACAATTCGTAGAACAGCATCAGTAATTTTGTTCGAATTACTGGAAATAGCATTTAATTGAAACGCATCGCATAAAATTAAAGTTCAATATTATGAAAACATACTCTCTTTTAAAATTCCATCATGTTACAGAAGATAAAATGAAAAAATTCATGAGTATCAATTTCGATCATGATTATTCACTCACCAATTTTGCTTGAAATTTTAGTCTTCACAATCATCATCTCCCGTTAGTTTTAAAAGACTAGGTAAAACAATCAATTTGCAAGCTTAGACTTCAGCCTTGGGGCTTTCTTCTTCAACGGCATCGACAGCCTCTGGAACGGCAGCCTCAACAACCTCGGGATCGACAGCTTCGACAGCCTCTGGAGCGACGGCGTCGGTTGTCACCTTCTCAACTGGCGTCGACTCGTCAGCGGAATCTACAGGCGCAGCAACGCGAGCAGTTTGTTTGTCTCCTACCACGTCTTCCTCGTACTGCGCTCTGACGGCGGCCTGGGCCGCCTCGTGAGCTAGCCTCTGGAGTTCCTCCTGTGTCGGGTACTCCAACTCGACTCCATCCTCGCACTCGAACACAGGGCAGCAGTGAGGGAAAGGCTGGTCGGAGTCCAAGTTGACGTTCTTGCACCTGGGGTTACGAAGGGGCTGTGGTCCACAGTCCTGGACTCGCTCCATGAGGTGGTACCCGTCCCTGCTCACCAGGCACGTCGCCACTCCACAGAAGGGAGTCAGTGACCACGACTGGCCCACTTGGAACAGACGAAGAGCTGTCGAGCCGAAACACAAGCCAGGGAAATCTGAAAATGAAGAAAAAATTAGGGAAGCGATTTTTGTAATAAATTTTCGACAACGAATATTTTGCGAAGTGTTTGTACATCGATTAATACAGTGTCAAAATTTTGTACACGTTTTGTGCATGGGTTGAGTACTTAGTGATCGTACAGATTATGCCGTAGTCTAGATTCCTTCCGAGATAGTATACTACAGTATGTCTATGTTTTTCTTAGCTGGGGTGCTTAAAAACTTTTAATGACCATGAAATGCAAAGAGCTTGTCTTTATTACTTTAAATTATTGTTGTTATATTTTCAGAACTTTATACAATCAAGAAGACCTGACAGAATATTTTTTTAAATTTAGTGGTTAACGTATTGAACACCAAATTATCTGACGTACTTATGTTCGCTTTCTTTGCTCTCTACCATTCCACAAGATCGAATTTTTCATTGTTTTCATTTTCCATGAAGTTCTTGACCATTAATATTCGCTTTGCTTGAAAATGATTTCGTTTTTTAAAGTTTTTTTTTGCGACGTAAATTATTTCAAGGATTTCATCTGATTCATTGGACTGGAAGTAACAAAAAACGTGCGTCGGAACAGGGTAAGTTCGTGTATTCTCGTTTGAAGTCAGGTCATTGTCATTCTTGAGCATTTATTTACAATAGATTGCAGATATCTAATACCCCAAATGTACACGCCTATTCGTCTCTGTACAGGTACAATTTTATTCATCCTTCGACTTCGCATTATAAGTTGGTCTTCAAACGTAGGCTATACGAAACCAATTGGCAAGTTGCTTCCATTGTTTTAATTAGAAATACGTAAACAGCTCGCGTACTATGCAGAGGATAATAATAATCTTCTATACACTACAACGCGTCTCAAGTATTGTTGCTATCAACCGATCATTGATGAAAAATTAAAACACGTCGCGAGTGCGAGAAACAATTCCCCACCTCTGAGCACATCAGCCGGTAGGTCTCTGAAGGGATACTGAACAGCTTGCGGCTGCTCCTCCGTGGCCGGCGCGGCGTCCACACCCTCTGTTGCGACCTCTCCGGCTTTGCTTGCTTCTGCGGGAACTTCGAGCGCTGCCTCATCTGCTTCCAAGATTTAAACGTTACACAGATTATCAGGTAATCTTTAACAACACAACATCTATGTCATACACACAGAAGTTGGGTCTCATCCCTAAGCATATGAGCATGATCAGTGGCGCAGCCAGGCGAAAATTTGGCAGGGTGCAGGATCCCCGACGAATAATTTCCGGGGGGTGGGGGGGTGGTTGGTTTCCAGGCATTAATTATCAGCGATCTTTTTATTCTTTCACTTAAAACAGCGACTGGAACTGGCCCTCAGTTCAACATCTCGGGTGGGGCCATGGCCCCTGTGCCCCCCTTGGCTGCGCTACTGAGCATGGTAGTTCCAGATGGGTAATGATGAATTTCTTAAATGACTCGGTGATGACACTCATGTGGCACAGATTAAAATCTGAATCAGACAGATAAATCTGACATGCGTGGTTCATTATTTAACATAACACAATGGGAACAGTTCATAGAATAGCAAAATTTTGAATCGTTAAAAATAAAACATTACAAGTAGACTTATGTATGTTACTACTGGATTACGAATCTGAATTTTGTATAAAAAATGGTAGGTATGCATTTCTTAACCATTTAAATTCAGACAATCAAATGTGCACTGAGAAAAAATGTAGAGACTTAACATAAGTAGGAAATTTTAAAAAGCTCCAACCTAGTTCCTAAATTTCAAAAAGCCGGATGGAGAGAATTTTTTAAGGTTATTTTTGTGAGCTCTGGTGTTCGTACGGCTCTCACCTCCTCAGCTTCTAATCCTATTTATTGTAATAATGCTAGAAATATTAACTAGCCTTATTTTTCCTTCGAATTGCAAAGCAACACCGACCATTTTCTTCATCATTCTTGAAAAAATACCACACTGGAGAACCAGCTAAGAATAGAAATTCGGAAATGAGGCAAAAAGAAGACCTGTTCCAAATTCGTTCGCCGGCAACTATATGCACTCACTACTAAATAGCGTGCTTGTCTGGGAAATGATGGCCAAGAGTTCCAGTTTAATTTGGTAAAAATGCAAGCTGAAAATTATTTGCTTGTTTTTTTCGCGCAGTGTAACAATATTGTGCTAGTTTTTGGCTGCGTTTGTGAGCGAAAGTCAGGGCTATCTTAAGTGAGGTCTAAGATAAAAGCAAGTTCCACCTGCCGCACTATTCGGAACAGGGAAATCTTGAATAAAATAGAAACAGGTTATAGTTTGGCCAATTGTTCAACGTTCGCTAAAAAAGCAGTAAAAACCTCGATGACTTCACGTCTAACTGGATTGATCATTTCATTTGGCTCACATTCATCTATTTACGAAGATCATCGAATTTAAACACTAACAAGGAATTTGTTTTTTTTTTTATTCCTTTTAATTAACTAATATCATAGATATTGACGACTAAATTGCTACTACTAGAGGAAAATTTGCCCAATGAAGTTACGAAGCGCTTTGTTCTGTAAGAAAAATTCTTTTTGCGCGAAAGAAAACTCCCATGAAAATACAATGAGACTAATCAGTTAGATCATTATTCGTAATGTTTATGAGATAAATGTCAAATTCATTCCTAGCGCATTCAAATCCATCGCTGTCGTCTATGTAATTGCAAATGAATCCTGAACAACTCTGTTCTCAAAGCAATTGTCAATTTTAAAAAAGTAACAATTACAACTTGCGGAAGCGATTACTCCGTCGGGACATACATTGCAATTCGAACAATTTTGACTAGAAGAATCCTCTATGGCGATGTTTCACACGTGTGCAAGTTTTAATACTGCAGCAATAGTTAGAAATTAACTAATTAGCGAAAAATATGCGCATCATATTAAGTAAGCATAAATATATGTGCTTCACAGAATGATATCAAATATTTTGAAAAATTGTTTTGACGAATCTCATGATTTTTCTTCCAAGTCTTTCAAAGCATGTCACAATCAAATTGGTCATGCTAAGGACGTAGTTCAATATTTCCAAAACTTTAAATGAGTTGCATCCAACATACTTCGTCAATTATATTTTAACCGGTTAATAAAAATGAAATATCGTACAAATACTCCTGCTACTGCAGATTGTAGCAGGAGTGTTCTCCTTAGTAAGTTATATTTATATTTCGCCTCGTTTGTTTTACTGTTCGATCCCATATTTACTCCTTGATTAACTAGGGGACCTAGAGACGTAATCCACAGCTGTAAAACAATAAATTATCATAGCCCCCATGAACAGTGAGTCAATGACAATTCGCCTAATGGCAGTCCCGCACGTGCAATTTACCATAGATGCAGAGTTGAAAGCAATAGGTAAGTGCTCCTGTCTGCGAACCGAGCTATCTTTAAATGAAGAGTTGTTTCAATGAAAAGATCTGAGGAAGAAAAGATATTTTCGTCATCTTTCCCACGTGAATATTTTGAAATTCTAGCGTTCGTGTCTGCACTAACCACTCACCCTCAGGAGACACTTGGGTGGTGTTGACGGCGGCTGCCGGCGCCTCCGTGCTGACGGTCTGGGCCCGGCCGGCAGCGGTCGCCACCGCCCCCAGCACTAGGCACAGCAGCAGCGCACATTCCTGACGCTTGACCTGCGAGGCAGGCATGTCAGTACTTACTGCAGGCAGACTTTCAGTGAACGTCTATTTTGTCTCGCTAGAATGTTTTTCAACAATGCAGAAATTCAAATTCATTGGTTACAACCTATGTTTTGTTGTGTACCATAGCCTGTCTGCGCCCTCTTTATTTCTTGCTTAAAAACTCTTAAATTTCCAACTAGTTGCTTCAATAATTTGGGAATAGACCATAAGAAATAACGTGAGTGAAATGTTTGTACTATAGTAAATGGGTGAATAACAAGTTCCACTCTCATTTTCGTGCCATCGTTGACAGTATTCAACAGTTTTCAAAACGACATGCCAATTACTTAGTCACGACTGTTACTCATATCGCGCACATTACGGCACACACAGAGCCCTCAAAGTATCAAAGACAAACGTATGTAAACTGCAAATAACGTTCGATGGTCTGCCGCAGCGTTCTCACAGTTTAATTTTTATGCAGTGAAAGAATTGAAAGACATGAAACCCACATTTTGTCGATAATGTTATTTCATTGGTTCTACGGAATTTTTCTTCCAACTTATTGAAGACGGCGAACGCAGCCAGCAAATGAAGAGACCGTCACTCGCGCATTCACGTGACTTTCATTTCTTGAGCAACGGGCGTGCAGTCGCAGCGCTGCGGTCGCGCGTCAGGATCGAGGTGGCCTCCAAAAGATGAATGACTCATTGGAGGCATGCACTTGTGATTAATTACAACCTTCTGCACGCTCGGCCAGAAATGTGGGTGTTCAATAATCGAGCCTTTTGATATAAATTTCCTGGCGTGAAATAACTGGCGATATTTTGAAATTTATTGGCGATTTATTGGCTTTGTGTCGCTCGTGCTCCCATTACCTCCACTTAGCCATTGAAATTCAAGTTTAAATGCTTTTAAATGCATTTTTCCTTGGCCATCTCGTATCTCGACTGAGTAAATAAGTCTCCCTTGCAAATTTATCTTCGAATATTTAAAAATTCACTGATAGTCACAAAATCCCTTCCATTTTTAATCCTTCATGATATCAAATACATTTTATAATTCGATGATTTTAAGTTGAAGCCTTGAGACCGGTTTTCTAAGTCCCCAAGGGAGCCTCCACACCCCAACCATAAGTGCTTCTCTAAAGTGCCTGGCGCTCACCAGTTGGGCGGCTTTCGGGCTTGTCAGCCTTCGAAAGCAGGTTCATTAAAGCAGAAAATGAGTGGCCCGTACGAGCGACCTGGCTTACTAGAAATTTCTCTTGTGTCGTATGAGCCTTTCAGAATGCTTGAGTGGGTGTGAATATCATTTTAATTATAAGGTCTGTTCTGAAGTCTCTCCTCAACTGAACGGCTTAACCTTGGCGGAAAGTGGGCGATAAAACGAAAGCATGAGACAAAAAACGTGAAGGTTTTAGGAAATGAACTTTCGTCAAGTTAAAATGTACCAAGGATAACTGGAAGAGAATTAGAACAGCTGTTTTCTCGATTTGAGTACAACAATAAATCGAGTAGTGTTACTTAATGTTCAAATATCTGTGGTCGGTTCACAGTGGAGCTTTCCAGGGACTTCAAACGTTAGCAACGTTTTTAGGTATCATTTTACGAGTAATTATTGTGTGCAACAGGTAACTCTGTTTGGCCCAAAGAATATTCATATAAATATCATCGGATTTTAACCTTGTGAGCATCAGCCCATGAGAGCCAGCATTGGCCAGAAATAATATTATGTCAGTCTAGGATGAGTCTGCTCTTTCATATTGCGCTTAAATCTGAGGTGACTTTATCACGCACGCGTATCAAGGAGCCGTACTCCACATCAGCACACTTCATGCCAGTTGCTGCGGTTGAACGCCCAGTAATGTACCACATGAGCGAGCCGCTCAGGCCAAATCAAGTCGCTCGTTAACGTTAGGTGATCGCGCGCTTGACACGCGCTGTGCCTCGCTCACTGAATCGCATTGAGCGACGAGTGTTTCTCCTGACGAGCAAATATTTACGTGTTAAAGGCAGCAGAGTGCCTGCGCTCGTATTGAGCAGCGAACTTGTGTTGCAATCTTCAGTCGACACACAAGAACGCGTGATCTTTCTCTGCTGGAGTTGTAGTCGCGGTGTGAAAACAAAGCTCTTTCAAATAACTCGTGCGTTGAATTCGCTGTTCAGCTTTATACGTTTGATTTTTCCAGGTAACGGTTCAAAGGAAGATTGTACTCGAAATTGCACTGTAGGAGAAACTTTTCTTGAAAGTTACTCTATCAAACCATTTGCCAGTGAAATGAAAGAAATTCGATTTCTAGACTTCCAAAATTAAGACTTGAAGTTTACTTACAAGGGTTCACTTAACAATGCTTCTTTTACAAATTTTACCTGAAGAAAAAATTAGATTGTTTTTAAATCACTAAATATATTTTTCCTGCTACATCCACTGGTGTTGAAATAATTAGCGATAATAGAACGTACTGAATACTATCCCCTATATTTGAGTGTTCAAAAAGGTTTCGCCACGTGTCGCAACACAGACCTATTGCCTTAGGGATGTAGTTAAGAAACATTGACAACTTGTGTGAAAGTAGGGTCGGTAAAGTAGTGAAGTGAAAGGTACATTGTCTGTGGATGATGCGACGTTCAGCCGTGCATGGTGCGCTGCTCGAGGAGTTTTTCTTCCAACCAGTAAGGAAGAGTTCATTCGTCTCACTCTGCTCGCTCGCTGAAACTAGATTTTCAGCCTCGAACATCAGATTTTCCTCCCAATGTCTAGCGAATGACTGAGGGAAGGCCGTTCATGGCAGCTTACAAGTCGGAAAAAACAGGTGACTTTAGTGGGTTTTCACCCGCGAAGGAATTCAAATTTTTGTTCTTCAAAACAATCAGTAGGTCCATTTATATACAAACTTTGCCACTTTTGACTGACGTGATCAAGTGATTTCATACGGGCAGCCCATCCAGGGCAGTGTTTTTGCCAAGTACTCACGTATTATGTAATTGAACAAAATAATTTCTCATGTCTAAGAATCAGCTTAATGTTTTATTTGATTCAAATGAACAGCTATTCTTTTCCCTCCAGGTATGAACTTAGGTGCTTTTCTATGAGACTTGGAGGAGGATAGCCAACCACTGGAGCAATCCTTCCGCTATATAGACTCGGCAAAGCCGCGATCGCAGTCCAACGCGAAAATAATATCTACTCGGGTGAAAATCAGTTATTTAAGATTACGATTTTAATACCCAGAACAATTTTCCTTTTCAACTGAAAGGTAAGTTTCAGCTCATAAATTGTGTAGATTAACCCGTGCGACTATACATATCAATCAATGATGTTTGTGGATTTTATATTTTCGTTTTTTCTCATGGCCGACATTGAACTCTCCTTGACATGCAGTGTGAAACGAAAAGCCGTGAAATCAAACCTGAAAGTGACAGTGGTTTTCACTGAACGTCTATGACATTACGAGCAGCCTTACGCAGTAGACCTCAACCCTTAAATTGGTCAATTAGTGGTGGAAGCGTGGAAAATACATTATGGTGTCTCCAGCAACCTTGGATGCGGAAATAGAGCCAAGGCAAAGATTTGATATTTTCATGCTCTCTATGAAACTATTTGGAACGAGCACCATAGTTATATTCTGGTATTATGCTTTAACTGCCTGTCCCACGTGCCATATTTAACCAACTCAATAAATCCTTTAACAACTTGTTGCTTATCGAATTTGTGGGAGAATGCGTTTTTGCTTAGGTTCACTGCAGGGGGGGCAGTTCCTTCTCTGTTTTGATGTTGGTGACAACCTAATGCTAGTGCCAGTCTAATAACTGTGATTGGAACAACAATAATGCGAGTAAAAATATTCTAATGGTAAAGGATCAAAGTGGCAATTTTAACATCGATAGAAAAATCTTGTGCCTAATGCCAATGAATATAAACGTTTTTAATTTTTAACGACCCACAGGACTATTCGGGCCTCTTTCGAAAAAAGCCTCAATTCATTGTATTTCATGGTAAGTTTTTTCCCTAATGTGTTCTTTGAAGTTTTCTGCCTTATCTTGAAATAGGTAACTATCTGAAGCTGGTGCTAGTTTAATTATGGTGGTTGTAATAACGGTATCATGAGTAAAAAATGCTGAAATTGTTCAATTCAATTCAACTTTGTTCAATTTTAACGAGTTAATCGAATTACATTTATAGCCCATTTGAAAAATGTAAGCTACTTTACTCATGGGCTATACCTTTTCAAGAAAATTATAAAAAAATCATAAACACTGAAAATTCTCCATTATATCTATTTTCTTCCTCGCAATTCAACAAGACTAAATCCAAATATTTGAGCTTAACAGCAAACTCAAAGACAGAAAGCAAAAACCATGAAATTTATCATAACGACTAAAAGAAAAGAGTATTACCATTGTAAAAATATATGTTCAGATGGTCCAACTGAGGAGCTCCTGGCACGGAGTAACGTCTCGCAACGTCGCACTCTCACAAGTAACGGCGAAGTGGGTGCACCACTTCTATTTATAAACGTCAGAGAAAGCGGCTGCAGCTTTGCTTCCAAATCTGGTGACCTGACTCCTCTGTATTCATGGAGTAATGTAAATAGTCATTTCCATTTTGTAGCAGTGAACTTCAATGGAGTGCCGTAGCAGCTAAAGTTGCATTTTTGCATCTGCATGGTAGCTGTGCGATCAAAAAATTAAATGAATAATTCTTCTTCTTTCTCGGAGAAATCCGTCAGTTTTAGTGAGTTCTCACCTCACTCGAATTTAATGGCGCATTTCCGCCCTAAACATTGAGGAAAGTAATAAGACGAGAGGAAATTGTGTGCGAGCGGGATGGTCGACCTGCCGTGTGCATGACGTTTCGCTGCTTATACTTTCTCCAAGAGTTAAAGCTAACGAACGAAATTAGCATTAAGACTTTATTCTAGAAAGACTGAGTATTGACTTCTCCTTGCACATTGTTGAAAGTAAATTTGCTTTGGAGGACAATTAAGAGTAAACACACTGACCAGTTTAGACGGACTGTAGTTTGACTGTATTTTCTGATAGGAAATTGGTCAAAATTTTTAAAAGAAATTGGTTACATGATGAAAAAAGACTAATTTAACTAATAGCTTCGAGAGATAATATTGAGAAAATCAGGGGCAACTAGTCATTTGATGCAAAATCATCAACTGTAAGTGGATGAGTTTCAGCAATCATTAGACCTCATTGCCACTGATCTGAAGCAGTTCTAACCAGAAGCTCAAGTGAGAGAAATTACAGTAAATTTGAGTAAATCTATTACAGCAACGTTAGGGCAGTCATAAGGCACATTCAGCGGGGCCTATATGATGCATCTATTCAAGTCGTAACGTACGAAACCGAAACAATTTAAAACTAAATTCATTCAGTAAACACATCACCTGTGAACAACACCCTATTTTAGTTTACTTAATCTTTACAATGTGAAAAAAAATATTAGTTCTTGAAATGTATGTTTATGAACAACAATCTTTCGAAGCGTGTAAAGAGACTTGCGATGTGTTGGTTTATTATTTTTTCTCCATTTTCTTGTCAATTTGTAAAATTAAGTAAACATTAAAATTCATAGCCAGTCCAGGAATCAGAACGAAAAATCCTTTGTCAAAACTAGAGGCTTAAAAGTTTTCAAATTTAAGTTCTATTTACGTCCTGTCCAAAGTACCGTAACGAAGAATGAAGTGGAAATTTTTTATTTACGTTTGAACGTCCATCTAATTTAAGTTGTTACTGTTTCAAATAAAATTTCTTCTACAGCCTGAGGTGGGGTAGTCGGAGAGTCAAAACAATTATTTTACTTAGAAAAAAGAAAAAAGAAACAGCTTCTTGGTAGATGAAGTATGAAAAAATGGTTCTTGCATTTACATCTTGGATACACGCACTGAGATGCAAAACAAGTCATTGTACTATACTAGGAAACACTTTGTTCTAACCAGTAACTTTCGTACCTTTGATCAACTATATTTAGGAGTATTATTCCACCGTTAGTAGCCATGAGGAGCCTTCAGCACCTCTGCAAGAGGACTGACACGTACATTTAGTTTGAAGTCTCTGACGCACAAAGAGATCGTCGTACGTAGCTTTGAGGGCAAAAATAAGCATTTTTTACAGTTAATCTCGTTTTTTTTAAGCTAATCACAGGTTAGCGCTTCAAAGCAGAGAGATCACTTTTTGAATGATTCATGTCCGTTAAGTAATCGAGTTTCTTGCAGTATTGGTCCTACACTTTTGGGTGCCACTGTTCAGGATCTGTAGGAGTGAACGCAGTCGTCAACCTTGTATATGGTGGTGATACGTGAGCGTCAGCATGGGAGACAACGGCAAGATCCAGTTCGCAGGCGGAGCTGCCCCCAACTTGGCTGAAATTTACTCAAGTCCCAGAAAACGCATCGAAGACATGTAAGATATTTTTATGATTAAGAACTTTGTTCAATTTTGGATCATTTCGGCCCTTTTTCGAGTACTTTTATATCATGTACAGTACAGATCCGATTCTTCTCTTTTCATCAAACCGGGGCTCGAAGACTTCATTTGTGACTGAACAACTTAATTATGTTAACTGAAAAAAGGCACCTAAAATTTAGATTCAATCATGGTTTGACAGAAAACAAACATTGAGTATTATTCTTACCTCAGCCTTTTACTTCTTGAGCGTACCACACGAACTCTTTATACTAATAACAACTGGAAATCCTTGTTTACCGCTGTGTGGGTTCTCATTATTCTAAATGTAATTCATATGAATAAAGTTTTTATATAAGTTTTCTGTTAATAACTGTTGCACAAAGACTCTGATATTGTTTCTCCCAACATGTAATATATTTTTATCGTACTTTAAAATCAATTGATCTGTTGAAATATTCCCGAACGTGGCTCAGTTGACAAGGAATGAACTTCAATTTTTTTTCTTCCCTTCTGTGTGAATTTAACTTTTTCATTACTTTGCGCCGGTGCGGGCAGCAGGCGTAGGGGCAGCTCCCGTGTAATCTTAAACACTCTTCCCTTTCCATTTACATCTCTAACAGTTCACACGATGCAGGTTTGTAAATGTGAATTCATACTTTTACCAGAAGTGAAATGTGTTGACATAGAAGACATGCATGCAGTTTCAACAAATAAGTGAGAATGTGAGCTTCCATCTCAATTAGCGTGCTAGTTCAAACAAATGAAAATCAACAGGATGATAATTCAAAGTAGCATCACCGCATCTGCTGTGATGTCAAGGGAGTAGTTACCAAGGAAGTAATGATCAACAATCGGTCGCTAGATCCGTTGTTCCGTCATCTCTGACATATAGGAAAGTATTGGGTTGTGCATTGACTGGCGAGTTCATTTCTGTATCACTTTCTGTAGATGTGTGTATGTGAGAAAAGTCGCAAAAATTATAATACGCATCAATGCTTTTCAGATATTTTAAAATCGGCAAATCGGTTATCGCACCACATCCAGGAGATGAGTTTCACGATTTTGAGCATTCTGGTAAATTTGTTGAACTTTCATCAGTATGATGATCATGAATAGGCCAAATGAATGTATTCTAAAAATTCATCTCGCTATAGACACCTTGTAGCCGTTTCTTAGTGCATTATTGTTTTTAGAACATTCCTGGGAGTGAAATATTTTCACAAGCGCCGTAAAATGGAACTTCTTAGTCATCTGGAAACATCTCCTGCCTTTGAATGATCATAGACTCCTTGAGGAGTGTCAACTCAAGAGAAATACGTTACTTATTCAGGGCTATAAACCATTTATGAACAATCGTACAAATTTCTAAACACGGTAAATTTTTAACCACGATACTTATGGCAAGTACTGCTACTGCAGGAGCGAGTACTTATTCTACTCAAAAATGGAGAGCTAAATTTCTTCAAAGTCGTGTTTCTTTAGCCTTCTTCTAAAATATGAGTGAATGTAGTTATGTACAAGGTTTCCCGGAAGTCGCGAACCATATCATAATATGTATTTCTTTTTATTGATAAATACTCAAAACCGCAAACAAAATTTACAAAATATTGAGACAGGCCGCCGATAATCCTAGCTGTCGGAGTTTGGCTTAGGCCTGACGTGCAACCTGATGTATTTATTTATATGCACAGATGCAACTGATTTTACATTAGTCCTAAGTACTTTTCGCGGACTCGAGAAGTAGAGCTATGGATCGCTATTGTCTGAATCATTTTCCGCCCACCCTGAGCAGCAGTCCAATACGGGCAAAGATGCGTCGTTAGAACACCGGAGAGTTTACAAAACATTTGACATTTGTGTTCACGCTTTTATATTACTAGCTGAATGTATAATCGAGTAGATATACAAAACCTGAATCGTTTCTTTTTTTTGTGCGTCAAACGCCCTTACTTGGGTTATCACCAGTCGTCCTCCAGCCCTGCATTAGAAGCGCTACGATGTATCTGCACGAATCTTTAACCAGCTAACCAGAAGTACTAGTCCAGCTAACAAGAAATAATAAAAAATAAAATTAAGGCCTTCCAAAGACGAAACTCACCGTGGCTTTGAGTAGGCTGTTGCTGTGGCTCGCTTTTCATTAATTAATGCGCATTATATTTACGCTTCAACGCGTATTTATGCAAGATAGAACACGACTTCGCACAAAACAACGTGTCCTATAAAAATTTGTCAATACCTGTGAGAATTACAATATTGCACTGAGATACCAAAACATTTCGAAAAAAATTGTAATATGATGCACAAGTGCATGCTTAAATTAAAAAGCGTATTTTGAAAAACTTAAAACACACTTTTTTACTATGCGCAGGTATGATGGCACTTTACGAATCATGTTAAAAAAAGGAGGGAGGTGGAAGGGATCATTCGAAAGCTGAATAATATCTGCGCATAAAATTTTGGTCCGAGAAAACTTTTGAACTTTTACATTTAGTTAGTGGAGGAGGCATGAAAAAACTGACTCTGAATACTGAAATACTGATAATTATGAGGGAATTTTCAGAAGTATGACACGGGAAACCCCAAGTGTGTAGGAATTTGGTATTATGAAAAGTAAAATGATTTTATCCCTATTTTAGGAAGTTGCAATTATTTTATGCTAAATGATACTCCAAAAATATTCTAGTAAATTACTCGACAAATTTGAAAATTAATAAGTCTCACTCCAAAGAAATGCCTCACTGGTCTATTTTCATGTAGAACGATGGTGATTTAACAGCTTTATAGTGTTTTAACTAGAGATGCAAACCCTCAAGAACATGTAAACTGGGCCGAAAACGAGTGTAAGATCAGAGAGACGAAAGAAAGTATTCAGAAATGAATTAGTATTGAGGAGACCTACGGTTTCGAAGCGAAAGCAGTAGACAAGTCAACTATATTTAGAATATTTTTCTCAAGTATCACGAAGAAAGTTCATGAAAATCGGTTTGCCAGCTATTGACTACATATGGGCTCTTCAGAATAACCAGCAATATAGGGCAAGTGTACTAAGAACTATGATGCTATTTTCAGCTCTAGAAACATATACAAGTTAAAAATTGAAATCAATCTATATCAATGAAGAGGATGGAAAGATACCGGAGGATCAGAGAACACAAAAAATACTAATTATTCATTGAGCAGACGAGCATTGTGCCCTATCACTGATCTCATAAATTACAGAATTTAAAAAAATACTTCCTGGATCTAACGCGATATATCTAGCATCAAAAAATTTCTGGTGTAATAGAGCTGTATAAAAAAGAAGCAAGAACGTTTACGCAACGCCAATGTACCGCAAGGAGAGTAACGTACGGGACCTGCAGCATCACTTCTGGCATTAGTTCTGTGTTGACGCAGCGGTGGCTGTAGGCGGACTCAGCAGTAACGGTAGTGCACACCCCCACCCTCTCAGCTGCTCGCCAACTGAACGTTACTGCTCTCATGATTTTCAGAAACTCCCAAAATGCACATTTTGTGATTCTTGCAAAACTCTCATCTCGCGTTGCATCAATTTGCTTTGCGTTTGATGATCAAGAAAGAAAATTATTATTTCCTGAACTTTAGATGGGGCTTGGTAGAGGGAGCCACATATGGTGGAGTAGCGTTCTCTCTCAAATAAAAGAAAAGTTCGTTAACAGGCTCTTCAGGGTTTATCGTCCAGAGTCAGTGAGTGCTGAATCATTTTGATTTGGTTTTAAGGTTAAAAAATGCTTATTAGAGAACGCCAGTGAAACTCTGCCTTCAGAAAATTTCTCAAAGCTTTCCTTATTACAGTTCTGTGAATGAGTTGTTCTGTCAGCGCATGGAAAAAGTACGCTGTGATCAGCAAAAAAGCAGATTTGATTTGATCAATCAATTGTCAGAATTGTAGTAGAAGGTGGAATTATTTTAATTGGCTATTCATGACCACGATGGTATCATACTACGGGCACAATTTTAAAATTTCACAATTTCTTCCACTATCTCGGTAAAACAATCCTGGGATATAGTGTGAACAATTGAAAAATAAGAGTCCCAGCCAAAAACTGTCTCATTAAGATTCAGCATTTTTGAACTGAGTTATCGCCGTGAACCTGTGTTAACCTCATCTCTATAATATATGAAGTTTGCACAGCTCAGATATTTGACGTGGGTTCGCCTTTCAGTTAAATAGTATGTCCAAACAAATGTTTTTCTCCAATCTTATAGAATATTCCATTTGTAAAATTCATTTGTAAAATCAAGGCTCTTCAATGAACCTCTAATAAAGAGTTACTTAATTTGTTTTCCCCAAGTGCCCAGTTCTAAACAGCATTTGATCTTACTTTCAAATGCCGTACCTATTAACCTCCAGGCTCACCCCTAGAAATCGTGACGTTACAGTCGTGGTTGGAGATTTCGCACTATTTGTGATGAATCGAAGAGGTGAAATTGAGCTACCTCCAATTTATGATTGATTTCCTGTACATCGGGGCTGACAAAACTTTCGAAATCCCTAAAGAGATGTGCACGGATTTTTTTTGCGTCACATGGGGGGCAAAAAAATCAGTTTCTTATAAGCGTTTCTGATGCCACAGAATATAAAAGTGTTGTCGAGCTTGTTGGCGCCTGATTTTAGACTGCGTCAATAGATTAGATAAGTTGAGCAAATGCTGCAATCGCACATCTTCTAGCAATATCAGTAAGTTAGAGTCCTCATTTCATCATTGGAGAGTATGAGTTGCTCATGGAATCACTTTCTTACATTTTTCCTTCCATATTGATAGAATCTATATTGGTACTATAGATCCCGAGGTCGACATTAAACGTCAGTTCCTAAAAAATTTAGCACAGTTTAACTAACCAACGGAAAAAGCTCAAAATTTCACACTTTCTGACCTCCATCTTTCAAGTGCATGCTATATCGCTCCAACTGCGATTCCCTCCAGTAATACGTATATAATTCGAAAAGTCCGTATTAAATGAGCCCAATAAGTATTTATTAGGACTCTACATATCTTTACAAATCCCGTGTTTAAAACAAGATCACTCCCACGCAAGATAATAAATTTTCAGACAAAAATTTTTCGATGCTTCTCATTTGCTTCTATTCGATTCTTCAAAGTTGCCCCAATGTTCTCGCAGAAATTGTGACGTCATTGAGATGCGCTATGGAGACGTAGGAGGCAAATTGCCTCTGTGGAGCACCAGTGCATCCGATATATACCGGGGATGCATCCTAGACTTGACCTAGCTAAGATGTCACACTTCTGGTCGCAATCATGGCTCCGGCTTTGAAGGAATTGAATAGAAGTAAATTAAGAGCTCCATGAAAGTTTAATCGGAACTTTTGTGCTGGTGACTGTGAGTGTTTACCGAATATGGGGCTGTAAAGATATGTGTATTCCTAAAATATATTTCTTTGGCATTTTTATTGTATAAATTCTGATTTATATGCGTATCAATGAAGGGAATAATAGTTGGTACGATTTGGAGCTTCAAACATCAGGGCCGTTGCCCACGCAAATTATAGAGCTAATATCCAATAATATGAGCGTTTTTCATTTGTGTGATAAAAGTGTGCTCAGCTAAAGTTGTAAGAGATTATTTTTTACGACCTCGTGTTTTACGGCATCAACATGAAAAATAAAATAGCGGGACGACGTTAAATATTATGTAATTCATAATCTCCAGTAGTAACATGAACAGCCTAACCTACTGACATTGAAAGAAAACCGGTGATTACAGAAGTTTATTCCTTTATGCTGTCTAATATGACAGTACAGGCGAATGCATGGTCCAGAGATGCGCGACTTGATTCTATATTCTGTCATTTCGGAAAAAATTATAGAAGATGAATTATCTTATGCACTCAAATGGCAGAAATGTCAAAAATTATCAATGCATACCTCCTACGAAATTTCAAACCCTCGTTAGCTAAGTTGCATGGAAATTAAACGACACTCTGAAGTAAACTTAATTTCGCAAATTCTCTTCATCACAATAGCAGGAAATCTCCGACCACGACTGTGAGGTTACGATCACTCAGAGCAGGCCTGCAGATGTGATCGGCATTGGTGAAACCTGACCTCTCAACCCTGCCATTTCATTTTCTTGAGCTGTCTGTCTAGGCCTGAGTCTGACCGCATAACACCGATCTTACTTATGAATGCTATACATACATACATCTGAGCTTAACTGTCTGTGTCTGAGCTGAACGTTGTATTTAAAGTGAGTTTTTGATGAGCGGTGTTTGAAGTCTTGATAAAATGAATAATTCTCCACTAATTTTTGAACCTCTCATTCCTCCGCTAAATTTGAGCATCAAATCGGGCTTTGATTAGCTTACGACCACAATTTCTCTTTGCGTATACCTCATTACTGTCACGGAATACTAAAAATGCGACGAAGACCTATGCCGTAACGAACGGCTGCAACCTTCGCTTAATCACTTTTACCACTATTCAAGTTTTTTAATTATTGGGCAGGAACCATCCTCATTACTTCACTATAAATTTACTCACCTTTACCTGACTTTGTTGTTATACAACAGATACCCAATTATATAGCGGTGCAGATGTTCTCTAAAAGCCAGACATTTTTTGTGTTAAAAGTGGTCTTTGCCTCACCGATTCTATAGTGATCACATCCTGATCGAGGCCCTTCTGGTTGTCTAGTTTCCTAAGTAATTTGACCTCGTGGTTTCGTCTGGAGTTGCGACTTAAACGAGGCAATACGTCTCGCAAATGACTCGCGACAGTATTAATGTTTCTGAGATTTGTCTTCCGCGTGTTGATTACTGGCCACTTTTCCAATAGGACATTTAGTTCTGTCAAGCATAATGTCTTCACTCGCATTTGGTTTTATCTTTGTAAATCGAGCGTGACGTTGTCAGAAGAGTTCAAGTCGTCATGATGGTTCACGAGTGCACACTGAACCCATTTGTTCTGCTTTTCGTTGTCGTGTTCATGGTCCAGTAAATTACTAGAATGAGACGTGAAGGTGATTATAAGTACCTCTGAAGGACTCCTGTTTTCATCTCAAGCATGGCTGACTATTGGATTGCGAGTGCAACTTTGAACGTAATCCCCTGGTGCTTGCGCTGCATAACTGAGATTGTATTTTGATGTTTAGTGTAGTGATTCAACAATATCCACTGTTCTTTTATATCCATTCTGATGTAATGGCCAATAATTAACTGATGATGTTAATGTGCCTTAAGAAAGGCGATACTCTAAATAGAAAAATTAGAAGCGTTTGATGCATGACCTGTTACCGCAGAAAATTACCTCGTACTGTATATTCTTTCCAACGAACCATACACAGGACCGGGCCTAATATTTATAGAAGCACAATCACCCGATAGTGGTTGCAATTTCAAACATTTCCTTTCAGTGGCAGCCTCAATGGGACTAGTTCCCTAAAATCAGGAAGAATTTTTTCTTTCATTTCATATTTTGATGTACAAGCTACATGATAGGAGCAGATCCGCTGCCTCAGCTTAAATTCTTTATCAATTGATTTGACTGTTATTATAATCATCTTTATTAGATTGGTATTGCCATCAGGTCGTCACAGACACCGCAGTCAGGAATGAACTGCATCCTGTCAGTGAACTTCAAACAACACATTTGGGTATCAATTAAACGAGAAACAAAAACATTTGGGTAGTTCTTTGAAATGAATTTAGAAATAAACCTGAACTACAAATTACTTCAGTTGGAATCTCATCGAGCTCTGATGCCATTCAATAAGTTTAGTCACAATTTGGCTCTCATGAGGATTTTTTAATTAATGAGAAGTTCGACTTGTGCTCGAGGGATCTATCATGGGCGGTATCCAGGCTGATCAGCGAAGCGTTTCATCCATGCGTTCTATCTAAACTAAGTTTCCAGGCAAAGTTGTGAGACGGTTACCACGCTTTTCGTTGATACCTAGATTGTCTTCTTCAAATTTCTTGACTGCTTCTTTACCACAAATCTCTATTTTCACGTCTGGCAACCTCTTTCGTTTGTTTGGCAAAATGTCAATGGGCGTTCATTTGTTTTTTCCAGTTTTGTTTTTACTGCTATGTAGTATAGAAATAACAGGACAGCGCAGAGCAGAATAGAATATAAAGCCAAAACGGGTTGAAGTAGCCCATTCTCCGGGTGCCACCAGAGTCTCATGCCGTCACGCCGATCACGCTCAGGCACCGGAGTAGTAAATGGAAAAGGAAACAATATATTCAATAACCTTCACGAATAAGCACCAGTATACTCATTTTGCATAATAAACAGATCTTGGAACAGCAGTACAATCCCATGACTTGAAATATTTGCTTGCATTATTTCCTGAGACGTCACAGGTTGAAGCCTCTTTCTTTGCGTCTCGTCTTCTCAAATATCTAATGAGGCTACTATCTATGGCACTATGAATTTGTGATGACGTTAGGAGTTGAAAGCAAGGATTAATGCTGATGAATGTTCTCAATATCGATGTCAAAATTAAAAAGGGGGCAATATTATTAACTTTAGTAGGGGTATAATGATTCGAATGTTAAACATTAGTTGAGAGAAAGCTGTCGCTGGAGAGGTAAATTTTACAAATTTCATACAACGTGTCACGACGATCTTTACGTGCTGTAGTTCAGAATGTCTCCGGAGGCCCACGAGGACCCTAACCTTAGGTTTAGGGTCAGCTTTGCAGCGAAGTCAAAGTTTTCTCAGGGTCGCCTTGTATGAGACACAATTAAAAACGAAACAGCATTAATGAGGGTTAAAAATGGATTTCCTGACTTTTCAAGCCCTGTTGTGGAATGGAAGCCTCTTAGAAAATCCTAAAAGATGGGATTCACATGAAGAAGTGAAACAAGGTGTGCTGTACTGCTCATACTTTGCTTAAAAATTAGGTCGTTAATTCGAAATATAGAGCATGTGTTTTAGGTAATCACAGACCAACAAGTTTGAGGTTTTGAATTTGCCGAAGCTAGAGTGTTTAAAAAGAAAAGTCTACCATGTGAGAAGTAAATTATTCTTGACTAAGTGAAAAGTGAGGTAAAATGATGTAAGTAATTTGCTCGGTGATAAAATAATAATAAGAAAATCATTTTAGTGGGTTGAGAAAAAATTGTTCTAATTTAAAGTCAAGTGCAAAATACAAGCAATAGTAAAGGGAATATATTAGAATTTCAAGATAACTCTGTCAAAATTTTCCGATTTACTGAATGATGGTATTGCATTTATTTAACCAAATAAAAAACATAAAATGAAAATTGAAAATTAGATTTTCAACGAAAAAGGTTGAACCGAAAAGGATAAAAAAATTTAAATGATTAAAGGTTAAAAGGTTAAATAGTATGATTGAAAAGGCTAAATGAGATCGTGATGGAAAAGTTTAAATCGTTCAGATGAAAAGCAACACCACGTGGATATTTATACTTGGTTCATTGATTACCCGAACGAATTATTTTGGAAAAATTCAGGAGAAATTCTTGAAATTACACATTGCGATTTTATGTAAAAAACAAAGTAGGAACTTCAAGCAGCGTTATTCTTCTGTAATGTGGCGAAAGGCTAGGAAAGACTAGAAGGACTTACGTAGAGGAAAGACTTGACAACCTTCTAAAGACGCCACAAAACATCGCCGTAGAACATGCGCTGTTCTGAACACAACAACTCTAAATTAAGGAATCGACTTGTTGACTAAAACGTTTACGAATTGATGTATACAGAAATAAAATAAAAAATGATTCATTAAAATTCATTGCAGAATTGTGCTAGGAGACACTGTGAGACTAATTGATGAAAATATTGCTCATCGTTTGGTCGAAATTTTATTACTGACAGAATTTTTGGTGGACGTCAAGTCTCTTGTTTACCCGTGTTACATTCTTGTTACGAGTCGAACTTTTTGATTGTGCGAAATATAGTCCTAAGAATTTTGTTCGGAGATCCAATGTTGATTGAATTACATACGTTAGAATGGCTGCAAAACGTTGCCGGTTTTTGTTTGGCGCCCATTCGTATGAGGTTCGTTGTCCGCCCAACTTGAGCAGTTATCCAACTATTTGAAGTAATGCTGCTAGTATTACATAAGCTTGTCAATTGTTGCGGTCATTAATTGTAAGATTTGTTCTAGCAAATGTTACTGAATGTTATGCACGCGCCATATCTTATGAATTAATAGATTTAAGTCACAGAATAAACAAGCTAGGCTCGTATTTTCATGGTATGCGGAAGAATTTGGTAGGTACTGTTAATATTTTTTTTGGGGGGGTTCGTTGTTGCAATACACGATTCTGTGTAGGCCAAAACTACCATTCAGCAATTTATCAGAATATAGTTTTTATGTCATTGTCGGAGTGCCACTTCGATGTTTGGACGACCACGCAGACGTCACGTACAAATGCCAATGCTTCCTGTATCTCCCGGCAGGCTTCTAGACGCGGCACATGACCATGACGTCACACTAGGGGTACGAAGATGGCTGCAGATTTCAATAGAATCCTGTGCAGGTTTATACTTATCTCTCATAAATTCCGATCAGAACTTCTGCACCATTGTGGAGTGATCCAAAATTTCATCAATGGTGTGTAAACTTTTTTAATTCCAAACATATGCTTTTCAAGCCAATAAGTTGCATTTTTTCTGATATACTTACGACTGAATGGAGAAATCGATGTCCCTTCATAGGAAGCTATGTAGTGTTTGTAAGAAATTTTCAAAGGCACAATGTATGTTCAATTTTTATCACATTTTGCTGGTTTCTTAAACTGTGAGGAAATTTTGTTGTAACGCGAGTTTTCGCGATTTTGTGTTTAATTCACACGATTAATTTGAAAAGTAAAATTATGCTGAGTAGGCTCATCTTATGTTACTCTTATGCACCCACGATAAAAACAAAAAACCCATCCCTGCTGAGACGACGAAAAAATGTGTGAGAACAATATTTCTTTTGTTCAAATTGTTTAATCTGGCGACGCGGGCTAATGTCACGCCAAAAACGCTCGACTACGCTTCTATTCTGTCGTATCAGATATAATTATGGAAAACTAAATTTTTCACATACTTTTTTGAAAGAACTATTACTGCGTCTTTCATGATTTTTACAAAACCTAGTTAGCTATATTCTACGAGAAATCAATGATAGATTGGAGTTAACTCGATTTCACCGCTTCGAGACATAAATGAAGCGAAATCTCGGACCAAACCGACCACATTGTGACTGATGTCGTCTGCTTATGTGGTTAAAAAGTGGGTTAAGAACTTAGAAGAGATTTTTGTCTATGACGATGAAGAGACCTGGGAACAAACGTCAGTGTGTAACACCGGAAACATCGAGAGGGTAAGAGTTGCACCCCAAAGAAGCCCGGGACGCTCAGCTCCAAGGGTATGACACTACACTTGTAATTTTCAGCAAAATTGTTAGACGGATTTTACCTAGTGATTTACATCGTCATGCTAACGAGATTCAAACTCAGCTGTTTCTTTAACAAAAATATCACATTAGTCGGAGTCTGTTCTGCTACGAAATGTTGAATTTAATTAATTAAGGCGACCAAAATCTAAACAAATTTTGAATCAGTCATATTGCCCATTTTCCTTTGTCCAGTATCGTTGAGAAGAAGAACTTTACGTATTGCTAAGGCATAAATCCTAGGAAACTGCATCAACTGCCTCTCCATTCCATAAAAATAACGGGTGGTGCCCTATTTCTTCGTCAGGAATAATAGGGTCAAGTTTTTCCAAGCCGATCAAGAAAATGCTGCGACATTGATTCACAGAGATATATAGATGTGCTGGGAAAAAATTTTACTACTCAACTTACTCAGAGTAGACGAAGGAATATTTTTCAACAAGATGGTGCAATCTCTTATACGTGAAGAGTAAGCAGGAATGTTGATGCCGTGTGTCTTAATCAATTGATCCCTCGAAATGAAGACTTGACTTATTCTTATGTAGTTACCTGAAGAGTGAAATGAATCAGGATAACCCACCGCAAACGGCTCAAAAACCGAAAGAATGGATCAGACAGTAGTAGTTCAAATCTTAGTGACAAAGCTGCAAAAGCTGTAAAGCTGAAGATCCAAGGCTTGCATGAAAGAATAAGTACGCCTGAACGGACGTCAACTAAGTGGAATATTCAGGAAATTCATAATTCTTCAAACGAATGTTCATCAGGAATTTGAAAACGAAGAACACAGCACGTAGTGAAATCATTTTAATTTTATTTCTTTCTTTTCACATCTAATCTATAAAAGTAAAGAAACTATAAAACTAGTAGTCCCATTTTCCTTAAACGTTTCGGAGTCCAGCTTCAGTAATAATTCATCAATTTCTGAATTGTTACTTACTGATGATGGAGCTGGACTCCGAAACGCTTAAGGAAAATAGGACTACTAGTTTTTTAGTTTCTTTACTTCTATAGATTAGGTGGGAAAAGAAAGAAATAAAATTAAAATGATTTCACTACGTGCTGTGTTCTTCGTTTTCAAGTTCCTAAGTGGAATAATTTTGTAAAACCAATTCCGTTTATTCCATTTTCTTGAATGCGCTTTCATGTGGGTAAAGGCAGTAAAATTTAAATTTAAAAAAATTGGGAGAATGTTTTTCTGCAGCCTCTTCGAATCGCTTATGACTCTCATCCCCCCTGTGAATATGTTAATATGCGAAGCGATTTAAAAGTTTATTCTGCTTTTGCCAATTCGTTTTTAGCCAGCTGTAGAAGTTCTTGTTTTGCCAGTAGTTAGCAATGCCTTCCTGTACATCCTCACATATTGTCAAAGATAACAGAACAAGCCTACTTTTAGCTTCAATGAGCTCTTTCACACTCAAGTTTCCCACACGAGTCTCTCTTATACGCTGCTCTTGCACTTGATCCTACTTTCTTCCTAACGGACAGCATACGCTCCTTCAAATAACTTCTGAAGCAACTGGAATTTGTTAGCCATATTTAATTGAAACTCTGTCTGCGCTTCCTGTCACTGAAAAGGTTCACGTTGCATCTTGTGTCTTCGTCATATATGTTACTTACCGTGTTTCTTGAATCGGAGTAGGGTAAGAATGAGTGAATGGCTATCTGATAATACCTCCGCTTAGTTCATCAATCGTATATCATCCAACGATCGTCCGAACTTATTGATAATGAAGATGTGATCGATACGATTCTTTCCGATGGGATGATCTTCAAGTGGCATTATAGACTCGCTAAAACATCCTTGTTCCGAAATCGCAAGTTCATCGATTGGAAAGGAAATTGCATTTTCACTCAGAAAGGAAATTGCGAAGGAAATTTCGCAATTTCCTTATTTTCCTTTTTCTCTCAGTTTGTGAACAGTACATATATAAGCCATTCGTACCCCGTGTTTGCAGATTTCATTATGGCAATGAAATCACCAAGAAGAATTTTTATCTTCCTATTTCTAGGTTATTGAGGTTATTGGTAGAATCCTCCAACTTTCCTTCTTCGACGCCGCTTATAGAGGCCTACAGCGATGAGTGGAAGTCATTATGCTCTTCGGCTTCTTCGCAGCAAACCAGGGCGTCATGGTTCGTGACTTGTCTGATTCAGAGGCAATGAATGCTGGGCAAGTTTCAGGTTGCAGAGCAACGCCTTGAGTGTGTCCCGCCCTTTATCTTGCATGACCTAAGTAGACCAGAGTTTCACCAGTACATAGCTCGTTTCATATAGCCTTAGTGGAATCGCCTGGCCTTGAGAAATGCTGATGTTCCTCGTTTCTTTTACTGGGTTGTGTACTCATGGTTTAAAATTTGCATAACGATTCAAAATTTGTCAACAAAGGGCATGGTAGACTCAAATGACTCTATCTCATATGTACATTCTTATATCGTTGTGTTGTGTGTCAGTTAGTTAGCTAAAATCACAGGCAGGGAGATCTTTACTGCTGTGAGAATATATTTGATTGTGTTTACTGAAAAGTTAGAAATTGCTTCAATTGCAAAGTTCCGGAAGTCGAATTCACGCACTTCTAAGCTATAAATATAAGTTAATGTTTATCTTTTATTGATATAACACAAAACTCGTTACACCCACCAGGGTAGCTATAAGCACTAAATCAATCAAATTTCTGGACGCTTTCTCAGTACGAGAGCGCTCAGTGTGGTTCATTTGGCGAGTCATGGGATGCCCTCATCTTCAAACAGGTTGTACCCGTGGGCAATGAAAGTTTACATATATCGGTTACTGCGCGGTATTATTTTTAGAATTTTATTCTTTTCCATATTTTTAGGTTAACTGTATTTTTGAAATTTATGAATTATCATGAATTTTCATCTACGTACTATTTAATCATGCTTTTTTACACGTAAGTAAAATAGCAATGAAAATACAAAATCGAAAAAGCTCAGTCTTAGAAAGTACGTCGAATGGTTAATGAAAATGTTCACTGTATAAGTATACATATCTCTTCAAATTAAAATCCAGTTCAGTACGTCAAGTTTGATTGCGTATTCACTGAGAGCCAGAATTTAAGAGGGTGAATGTGGAAATTAGATTACTTTATTTTAACGACAGTGAAGAGAGAATACGTTGAACAAAAATCCTTTACTAAAAGAAATTGTATGCAATCGGTGTTAGTTTTTATATGAATCAAAGAAATCCTTAAGCAAAGACTTGTGAAACTAACAGAGATTTTGGCAAAGAACTGACTTGTGCATCTTTACTCGTTTTGCTCGGATCCTCACTCGATCTGCCGTTCGAAAGCAAAGCAAACCTAGAGAGAACTAGTTTTCTAAAAGAGGCTTGACACACATGTTGTTTTTTTTCCGGCGACTCCTCGTTGTGAGGACGCAGATGCAGAGTCAGAAAAATATTCATGCTGTTTCATTTCGCTAACGGTAGAGCTCGTCCATGCGGATTGAGGAGACGAAGAGGCAGGAATTTTCAATAAAAACTATTGAATTTGACTCAGACAATCAATCGAACATTTTTAGTCATTTAAACTAGAATAGAATTCATCAAAACCAAGCATTGCGAAAACCTTTGGTAGACAAAGTTTCACTTGAATAAAATCACTCTGAACAATATTTCATTGTAGCATAAGAGGCTCTCCAAGAATAAAACTGCCGTTGCTTAATCAGTCATCCCGTGTTTGTTTACGGCTATAAGTACTGAACAATAGGTAAATAAAAATTGATTTGCCCTCAAGAGCAAGAATTAAGCTTTTGAACACCATGTGCTTCCTCGATGGGCAATGAAACGATGAAGCGAAAAATTTCATTTTAATTCGTTCAAAGAGAATGCAAAGAGAAAAAAAAATTGATAAGGCAAATTTCTCTGACTCCAAAGCATACTGGTAATTCGTAAGTTCTCAAATGACCGGCCGGTATTGGGCATATGACTGCTAGTGAACTGAGAACCTTGAGCAATGAACCACTTACGATGTTCAGTTCATGACGTTCATGAAGTGTCAACTAGACATCCTCGAGCTCGAGCCCAGTTCGCCTTAGAACCAATGCAAAAATAAACCCCCTTCACCACAGACAAGCAGCCTGTTTTCGAAATAACACAAGGTGCGACGGGGATTTCGGGTGGTAACCAAATATTGGATCACTCGGTTTATTCTTGTTGCCTTGATCTGTTCTAAATAAGAGAAAATATTTAAATATTGTGTGTCTTCAATGAAAAAACATTGGTTACTTCGAAATGAGTTCCTATAACGTTAAACATCATAAATACTTCAAGCCTTTGATTTCCTGACTCTTCTAGCTTATCAAATAACTTCAATACATCCTAGAAACAGTTGCATTAAATTCAAGGTAATATGAGCTCCCTTGCATCTTGAAACTGCCACACCTATGGTTCATAAAAGAAAGATAAACAGACATGACAAAAGAAAGAAAGATTAATACAAAAAATTGGAACACGTGTGGTTTCACTATACAGGTTTAATACACAGCTATCTCAGTATTTACATTTAAAAGTATGACGTTGGAACGCAGAACCGATGGTACTAACGAAGGAAACGCCTGCATTTATGTAAAATATTACCTAACTCAAACATATGTAGATCGTTCAGCTTCATGGAATTTAGTGTACGGGCCTTGAAGTACATTGAGCAATTTCATGGTTTACTGACATTCGTTTATTCGACAGTTAAGCAATGTAGGCCACGATAAATCATTACAGTGTGTAATTAACCATGTGAAATATGTGAAAAGGCAAGACACATTCGGCCTGAATTTTTATTCTGTTTCAGAGTTTCTCACAGACTGAGGAGTATATTCCATAAGAGAGCATCTGAAATTGAGAGAGCTATTCGTCCATGGTCAGATGATGGTAGCTAACTAAAGGCGTCAGTTCGTCCGATTAGTTTTTTGTTCAGGATCATGGTTGGGAGAAATTTCATATCAGCATGACGCTGAGGAATATAGAGAAGCGAGAATACCTACCGGGCTCTGTGTACAAAAAATCTTTGTAATATTAGAGTCAAGCTTAGTTTCTTTAGAATAGGGGTTGCGAGATAAATTTTCTTGAATTTACCCTTGCCTGAATTTGAAATGTATAAATTTGGCTGCAAAGTTCATACATTTCATCAAATTTTTTCAAACAATGAGATATGTCCCTCCAGCCTAGACTAAACGTGACAATACGAATAATTTCTTGATAATTATTTCTTCCCTATTTTTTCCACCAATAACATAGTTTCTCCATCAAGTGTGTTCTTAATTTGATGAAAAACATTTAGGCTGTATATTGTACATATTTTGCATAACTTTCTTCCATGTTTTTTCCACGTGTAGTTTGAGACACGTTGTCTGCGTGTCTACGTGTTTCTACCAACTCCATTCTACCATTTGCAGACGTCAAAATGGGTTTTGCATGGCTACTTTCGGATTGCATTCTTAGATCGTAAAAGAACGTAGCGCGTTTTATTTATGTTTATTTTCAAATTATTTCAACCAGACTACAATTTCAGGTTCTCAAGGAGGCTTCCAGCGTTGACTCGTGGATCTACTTATTCAGTGATAGAATTTGTCACGGCAATTTAGACATCTGCACACGTGGAGATTTTTGAGTTTAGTAACAAGGATGGGGAATCACTAATGAAAATAAAAAATTAGAGCTGCCTAGCATTGATCCCTGAAGAGCGTCATAATTACTTTATAAATGATGATGTTTTTTCTAGTACACTAAATGGGAGCGGTTTAATAGAGAGCTTTCAAACCAGCATGCGGATATTCCTAGGTGCGAGATTTTCTGCATAGTTCTTATGCTGAACACTGGCGAACGCTTTGGGTATGATAATTAAGCAGCAGTAAGCGAATAGCATTTTTTATCGATATCATTGTATATTTTCTCTGTTATGTTAAGTAAGTTTCTTGAGTACTGGCGTTCCTCCTGTGAGCCTAATGACTTCAATGAAATAGATGGGGTTTCGTCCATGTTAGTCGAAAGCTGATTAATTAGAATATTGCCAATATTTGGAAAATAACTGGTAGGACTGATTTGTCGGAAATTCGATGCTATGTTGATGCCACCAAATTAGAACACTGTTTTTTATGAAAAGTTTCCATTGTTCAGGAAATCTGTTTGTGACAATAGATGCATTGTGGCTATAGATGAACGGATGAACAATGCTAATGGGGAGAGCCATCGTTTTCATGCGAAAGTTGGCCATTTTGTTCCATACAGTCCTCATCTTAGAAAACTATTTATTTCTTAAGAGACTAAGGCAAATTTCATTATTCATAAGGTAATGTTAAGAAATCTTTGGCAATGAAGTTAAATCAGAATTTTCATATTTAATTGCAAAATTATAACTGACGAATTAACAATTAAATAAATTGATTTCCTTAGTTAGTGAAAATATCGCCGAAATAATACATGTATCATTTCAATTTAATGTATGTACTTGTTTTTGAACGCTAATTTTATCGAAAATTGAATTCATCCAATAATTTGTTTTCTTAATTAGTTATTTTGAATAAATGATACCTGTAATTACTTGTGTCACCTAAGAATATGTTCTACTTTTCTGAAGTTGTAAACATCATTCAATAATGACTTATCTAGCTCCTGTCAAAGAAATTATTAGGAAAATATTAGGTGGGGATGGAATATAAATTAAGCCCTCGAGGGGAGCGAGTGATGCAAGCTGAATTCGTCGCTGGTCCCAATCTCACGAGCAAAAACAAACAAAACAAACAAACAAACAAACATCGGCATCTACGGATGCTTTATTTCCAATTCAAGCCTAATACATTTCACCTTGTACATTGGTTTTTCAAATGCCTTATAACTAACACCAGGACGCCATGACGCTTTCCCCCGGTCAAGACCGGTACCCATTTCAGACACCTGGGTAGAGTGGGGTATTGTGCTTAGAATTTTTTCTCCTATACCCAACGGAGAAAATCGCCACCAGCGCCGGGACTCGAACCCTCGTTGCCCTCACGGAGGCAGGTCCTAAAGCCACACGGCTATGACGAGCAAAGTTTGGAATACTTTCTGAGAAAGTATTGGAGGAGGTTCCCGACATGTATTTGTATTGAACAATAAAGAATATCAAAGAGGTATACAAAGAATCATTTTATTTCTCACAATAAGTCACATTTCTTAAAAATTTAGATCTATTTGATCAACTAATGTCCGTGCTATGCACGAGCATTGTGCACTTTCAAGAGTATCTAGTTTAGTCAGTCTGTCTTGCTCAGAAAAAATTGAAAAGTTAAATTTATTAGGAATAATTTTTATACAAGTAGAGGTACAATAAAGGCGGGAAAATATAAAATTTTAAACAGTTGAAAAACTGTGCTATTACATGATGTTCTATTAATTGGATGAATTGTTGTGTATCAAATTTCAAACCAGTAATGACCTGCATTATACAGATCCTGCTATATAAATTGGCAGCATTGTTGTAGGATAGAAGTGTGACGTTTTCATTGCAATGAGACCGTGTTGTTAAAATAATAACAACAATGAAGCCTGTCTGGTTAACAGCTGGCGAATTTATCCCGTGCAGGTTTGATTCAGATCGATATGATGTTATACAAGCATGTTCGCATCAGATCCAGCTGAGTTAACTCCAGGATATTCAAATCAGATCTTGCTGCTGTAACACAGGAACGTTTGCATAAGTCTCAACTGTCACAACAGTGCCGTTAAAACCCATTACCAACAGCACAAGATGCGAGTCTGAGTTTGTTCGGCAATCATCCACCCTTTCTCCATTCTCCTGAGAACATGAACTCGCACGTACGTACTACAGCTAAAGATACAGGGAAAGGAATTTTTTCTATGTCTCATTTGTTGCCATTCAAGTTTTTACACAGGGAAAAGAGCATTCTTTAGCCACAACTTAACCCACTATGGATTGAAATTTTGTTCATACTGATGTGACTACTGTAATTGTAAGGAGATTCTTCTTTCGCCGTAACTTGGTAGAATTACTGTGCAACGAAGCTGAGGTTAGAGAGGCCTCAAAATTACGAAAACTAATTTCATCAACTGTAAAATATTTAACCTACAAATTCTACTTTTTCCCCTCATGAACTCACTGTCGCACGCTCCGAAAATAATTGAATTTAAGTCTTGATTTAGTATCAAAGACGATATAAGGATACATAAAAACGTCCCTGCCGCGCACGAGAATAGAAGAGCACAAAAAGAAGTCTTCTACCTCAAAGAAAACCTTGATTTTTTCTAGAAAAACTATGGACACACACACAGAGACATGCGTAACTCATAGTCTGAAGATTACAATTCCAGGAAATATTTCGACGGCGCTTGGGTGGACTGCTCTCTAGAAGTCGCTTATTTCATCTGAACAGAGATCCTCGTTGGGGAAAATGAACCTTCATTTCATTGGCCGTTCATTGCATTTTTCAATATGGATTTGATTTAGAATTATGTCATTCGGAAGATTTTGCGAGTAATCTATTTACTGACAAATGAATTCCTCGTGAAGATAATGGTCTCTTTCTGTTCACTCTCAACTTGTAACATTACCTAACTCGTCATGTCTTTATTATTGTAAAGCATTCGCGTAAAAAACTATACATTTGTTGTGTGATCATCCATTTATGTTTGAATAAAATGCTTATCAACTAATGACCGTTATGTTAAAATGATTTAATTAGAAATACAAAACTTGTAATTTCCGTGTTCCTCATGCTTATATATGAATATAGTTATTTTTTTCACGCTTCCTTCAAATAACATTTTTGGACATCGGCCGAAACAGGCGATTTATTTAGTATTTCCTGGCGTCAAGAATTTCGAAGTTTTATGTCATGTACAGTATATGTAAACTGTCAAAAGTGTTCCCACCCAAAAATGAAAATGCATCGTCCATGAAGTTGTGTTATCTCTTATAATTCTCATTACATGTATCATCAAATGTAGTTTAAGCAAGATTAGGAGTACATTGCCCTCAATCATTTTTCGACTAGTGACATGGGTATTGCAATACACATGGGTGAGTGTGTATCATCTAAGTGTATTAACTTTAAGATATTTTAAAAACCAATGATGGTACTTTTGTCCCATCTCTATTGGAAATAAACTGTTTTTCCTTCTTTCTTTCTTTCTTTTTCGTGCAAAAAAGCTAAAGAAATACATTTCAAATCTAAATAAGTACAAGTTTAATATTCTAGAGATGAAGTATTCGTAAGAGTATTCGTAAGATCTGCAAATAAAGTAACGACAAGAATAAATTTAATTAAAAACAGAGTGAGTGAACATGTCTGAATAATTACCTGAGAAATTTCACTAAGTTGTTATCAGATAGTTAACGATCGTTGCCATGAGGGGAAAAATATTATGGTTGAGCCTTAAACTTGTTGAGAATAAACGACAATATAAGAATAGCCTTCTGTAGGAGAAAAAATTCTAAGCACAATACCCCACTCTACCCAGGTGTCTGAAATGGGTACCGGTCTTTGACCGTGGGAAAGCGTCATGGCGTCCTGGTGTTAGTTATACGGCATTTGAAAAACCAATGTAATAGGTGATATGTATCATGCTTCAATTGGAAATAAAGCATCCGTAGATGCCGATGTTTGTTTGTTTTACTATACGATATTAGCTGTCAGTACCTTCCTTGGATCAGGGAAGTAGCTCACTATAGCAAAGTTTGTACAAACGGGAAAGTCTGCAACTGCCGCACCTTATCCCCTAACCTAACCTGACGACTCAATCCATAAACAGCAATGTGGGAGGAACAGCATTTTGTGCCGCTTACTGATACAACATACATAGACTTTATTACCCTCGCTGCATCTACAGGGCTCACGTCTAAGTCTGCTGCTACATGCGGCTACGTCTTAAACTACTTCATTCAGGTATACTGAGTATATTAAGAAATGCTTTTGCGCCATAATAAATATCAATATTAGTAAAGTTTACTCAGTGTAGCATTATGCCCTTGTTTGAAAATAATTTAAACCAGAAGTGGACATGCTGCCTGAAAACGTTCCGAAAAAAGGGAGCATGATCATGAGGTATGAGACTTTCAGCAGTAATGCAGCAAATCAATCGACGGAATACGGTGAAACAGTAATCGATGACATCTCAGAAGAATAATGGATTCAATATATAGTGACCTCTTCATAAAGTACAATGAGTCGCCTGGTGGGAAACGAAGTGAGTAGCCTCATGAGATGAGTAGCCTGGTGATTTGCATTATTTTTGAGCCCACAAACTAATAGTATCCTTGACCTCAGACCTGAACTGAGTGTCCCACATCGTCATCAGTTCTGTGAACTTGGTGTTGAGGTGGAAGGCACGAGTGTATTTCCCCATCGTGTACTCGATGGCGTCACAACCGTCAAGACGGACAACACAAATGCCGTGTGCAGCAGCAACAATGCACCGGTGCAACGTTCTATCTCCTGCAGATGCGTTAGAAAGCGGGATTCCCGCACGCCGCCCCCACGTGGCCTCGCGCCCTGCCGTCGCTGCAGAGAAAGCTCGCCAATTAAGGACTCCTCAGGAAATTGCGTGATGTAACCCTGGTCTCTCGCCAGCCTCTGTTCTTCAGGAGAATGTTTAGTGACGGGGGCACTAAGGGGCTAGCTATTTCCGTTTCTAGTTATAGAATGAAAAGTAATGTTACTTGAACATGAGATGTACTGTATTCATAGCCAATTGTGAACAAATACGCTGTTTTGATATCGAACTTCCGATGAATGTTAGAACATGAGCATTTTCGAAGTAGAAATATTTTTTTTCCATTGTCTGTAGTTTAGTTCACGAACCTCATGATTGAACCACTATAAATTTAGAATCGGCAGCATTTCCTTCAACTTAATTCTAATTATAAAGATTTTATAACCTCGTGAGCCTGGGCCAATAATTTGTGTGCATTTTTGCAGAGCTTGAGGTCATAAGTAAATAAATTTTTCTTGATTATTGTTAATACTCCTGTGTTGGAAGTTTTAAGGTGAAAGACTAAGAGATCCATGTAGAAATTGGTGATTCGTTCAATTTTGCCAGTAGTATAACGACCGACACTTTGCAGTCCTTGCCATCTAGAACCACTCTGCTTGGTTTGAGAATTAGATCGGTATAAATGAATTTTTTCTTCAGTATGAACCTAGACTGTGAACTGGAGACGAGATATTTTCAGAAAACTTGATAAAAATCCCTTAATGAGAAAGTCGTGCATTCGTGAACACAAAGATATTAACTTGCCTAAAATTACCAGTGCACTCCTGGTGTGAGAACGAGACTGTGATTCATTTCTTGCGTGCTGGACTATAACCACACATGACCATATTTGAATTGCATCCAAGTTCAACAAAACACAACTTGAAGAAACTCGTGAGTATAAAATTCAACGAAATGTTCGTAGCCTACAAAAATGTCACAATTTTGAAGTGAAGGTGCTTCATATGGGTATTGTCATTGATACATCACAATTTCAGGCTAAAAAATTAATTTATTCAAACTGGTCTTTTTCTTACGTTACCTTAAAGAAGCACTGTTCAAATCATTTATGTAGAAAATTTGCTTTATACCCTCAGTTGTTGAAATTGTGACTGCAATCATATCCTAACACGGAACTTTGTTACTCATCAGCAAAATTTGAAGTAATTTAACTCAGCCTCAAAGTAGTTCATTTAATAAACACAGAGAGAACTCTAATGAATACAGGGAGAACTCAAATAAACGTGTCTTGGAGAGTCGCAAAACATCAGTGAGTTCATATTGTCATCAGCAAGCGACAACATATTGCTAGGCGCGATAAGCTTCTTTCTGTCGTCAGCGACAGCATCGCGCACTTGCTCGCAAGAACAGCCTTTTCAGAACTCCGCCCTCTGAGTACTTACTCTTATTTTCACACCATCAGTTTTTATCAAGGAAAGTGCGCTAATATTAAGTATTTACTGTTTTGGATGTGACTGTTGTCCTGCAACTTATATCGTGAGCCATACGGTAAGGATGGGGTGGTATGCCCACAAGGCTAATCGACATATCGTGTCTAAATTTTAGTAATTCTAACTAATAATTGTCTAGCTGACTTTTATTCTTGAACATAATCTCCACACTTCTCAAGCATCCCTGTTCATTTTCTTACCAGTTTTCTTGTGTTTTTTTCTTAACTTTTCGTTAACGATTACAATACATATACTGTAGTTTCAGCCCATTTTTAACCTCGTTTCTAGACTGTAGAGAAAACTTGAGAAAAAGGTAAAAATCATCGAAAATAATCGCTTCGTGTCCCTCGCTCGTAATTCTTACATGGTCCAAATAGACAGGCACAATATATTCATTAATTTTAATCACGTAAACTTTTCAGGCATATCTGAATTATCAATTTCCTGATGTTTCCTCTGGGAACATCTCAAAACTAAATTCCAAAACTCTTGAGCTGCTTCATTTTTTCATTGCATCGAAACTTGCTACGTTTCATTTTGAACTCCTCTCTTCACCCATACAAGTTGTGGACTTGTTATATCTAAGTGTGAGCCTTGCATGGCAGGCGCCGCCGGATGCGCCGCCGGATTGCACTTGGGTTCGGATAGGTCCGAAATGCCTAGACCGCAACCGCCGGAAGCTGGCCTGCGAAGTCCTTTATGGTGTCTTGCTACGCTTTGCATTTTACAAGCTACGGAAGATCTTTGTTTGACTTCCGGGCATTGCTAGTTTTAAGGAAGGTCTGTCAACGACGGAATCAGTACATTATTAGGAGCCTTGCTGTGCTTTGACTTTCCCTTGCTCCGTAGAAGTTTACGGCTTCTGATACTGTAGCTCCTACATTGGTAGTTTGAAGCTACCGCTGAAAATACATCAAGTTGTGTCGATAATACGACACTACAGGACTGTATGATGTATTATAACTTTGTTTTTATTTCAGGAAAAGAACAACATTTTATCAAAGGAATTCAATAATGCAGAATTTTTAAAACAATTAGAATTCTGAATCCTCGATGCACGCAGATGCCGTGTCCTACTTGAAATTATGGACAAATTCAGGCATGGATAAATAATATGCTTTAAATTTTCAGGTGAACCGGTGTACATTAATTGTCCATAAGGCCATAAAACTGCCACTCATTTGCTCCTGCATTTAAATTAGTTATTCATGGCCATTGTTTCATGTAGAATCACTCTTTTAAAACTATAAATTGCTCTTTTAAAGCTATAAATTACTCTTTTGAATCTACAAGCCATGAAATGAACATGAACTTCATATTTTAAAAATCATCATTCATTACTCTGGTCAACCACAAATTTGTTTTCTTCGTTTTTCAGCTGATTTACGTCGAATCTGATTCGCTGAATCCAAAAATCCCATTAGTTTTGCTCAATCAGGTCAAGTTTTTAGCTATGGCCACAGGTCTTTTTTACGTTTTTGTTCACATGTACGCATGTGTGGAGCATTATAGAAAAAGTTGGTGGGGGTAAAATGCCATGTCGAATAATTGTTTTGATTGGAAATGATTATTTTAATGATAAAAAGTGTTCAGGTCCGATAGTTCTGGGTGACTATGTCTAAAAGGGATCAGTTTGAAGTCATAAAACCATGTGGGATGGTAGGGACCGAGCTCAGTATTACACGATGGACTGGCCTGTGCGGGAGGAATTAGTGCCTTGCAAAGAAAGGAACGTCATCAACGACCCTCTGGTGGACAGGACAAATACTCTTCCCACCGCTGCACATCAAGCTCGGCTTTAGGACAGCGTCCCCCATAGGAATCCAGGATTCTGAGACCATTTGAGAAATAAAGATTATTGCTGCAATAGGAAGTTTAAGAGGTCAGGTACATCCTGTGAAAAAATGAGACTCGTACGTTCACTCGTTCGCCCGCTATGGGGGTTTGAAGAATGGGGGGGGAGGGGAGGGGGAAGTGGTATTTCATCATGTTACACCTCCCCCTTGGCTGTTTCTTCACGGCGCGACGTTGCTATGCCATTTCCTATGTCTCTGTGTTACTCCATAATGATTTCAAAGGTCTAACTCGAATCAAAATTTTTCACAAATTTTTAATTAAAATTGTTTATGTTTCTTCGTTTTGCTTATAATGTAAACAATGGACTTTGGGGTTTCAAAATGCATCTCCTCCTACAGTTTTCATGCTACAGTACTGATTTTGATATCATTGGATGCGGAAAATTAAGGGCTTTCCAAAACCTCCCAAGAGATTTCACAAGTAATTTATTTTCAAAAGTTATGGTGTCATGAATCCGCATTTTAAGAAAAAGAATTTGCTCTTGATTTTGTTCATTATTTTTTATTAAAATTGGAAATTTGGGAAACGGCATCAAACTTTCTGAAATGTGCACATCTTTCCGCATCCAATGATACCAAAATCATCACTTTTACTCAAAAACTGTCGGAGGAGATGCATTTTGAAAACCCCCCAAAATCTCGTTTTCTATGAATATCTCGTTTTCTATGGGGAAAACCGCAATTTTTCACGAATGGTAAATGATTTCCAATTGCATTTTCTATCAGTATACCAAATTTCATTACTCTAGGTTCAATAATGAAAAAAAGGTCCGTATGGGGGACGCTGTCCTTTAGTCAAGCATTTCACCAAGGCTCTGGAGAAGGATGACTGCTTCACTTACTTGTGCCAGGCTTTTCCAGGATTGACCATGGAAAAGTTGAAAACTGGCATCTTTGACGGTCCTCAGATCCATCAGCTCATCTGAGATCCATATTTCGAAAACTCAATGAACGAAGTGGAACTGGAAGCGTGGCAGGCATTTATTCTGGTAGTGAAGAACTTTCTTGGTAACAATAAGGCCAGAAACTGCGCAGAACTTGTCAACAGCATGCTGACTACTTTCAGAAGCCTGGGCTGCAGCGTGAGCGTCAAGATGCACTACCTATTTTCACATACGGACCGGTTTTCTGTGAACCTGGATTCAGTGAGTGATGAGCAGGTAGAGAGATTCCATCAGGACATGACAGAGATGGAGACCAGGTATCAGGGTCGCTGGGACGCAGTCGTGATGGCCGACTACTGTTGGACTCTGAATAGAGACCTCCCTGCCGCTGAGCATTCCAGGAGTTCGAAGCAACGGAAGTTCAAGTCCTGAAGTTTGAAAAATGGTGAGGCAACATGCAATTTACGTGTACTTAACTTTATTAATGTCCATCATTCAGTTAACGGTAATCGATGTTTCAGTCAGGTAATCAATATATGTTGTTGGATAAAAAAAATTTTCTCTTAAAAACATGTTTAGGATGATATGTGTTGACAAAAATGAGCTGATAATGCCTCAAAAATTTAGTCGATTTTGTCACAAGATCTGATTTTTTTCAAGTCAACTTAGCACAAAAACCAGACCTGATGGAGAGAAACGGATACCATTTCCTGATTTAGCAGTTCAAAGATACCCTAAATCAGTTGTAGAAATCTAGACAACATTCAAAAAGTAAAAAAATTGTTGCCCAGAGTTAATGCTCATCTTTAAATTGCTTTACACATTTAACTGTATTGCATGCCTGCCTGGGCTTATTGTGTGCCCCCGTAAATGTGTTCATGAGCTAGTATGTTCTAAGTGTGTGTCTTTGCTGGAACTTTTAGAAACATTCTTCTAAACGAATAATTTAAATTGCACAACACATGAAATAAAAGTATACATTTCTTGGCACTGAGGGACAATACTTTTAAAACTATTTTTCTTCAGTTTGGATAACATCAGCTCCTAATTTTTTGCAAGTTGCCACTTATGTCGCTGTCTTTTTGAAAATGGAGTTTTGTATATTTACTTATGCACATTGCCTTGACAACTGATAAAAGCATGGAATCACTGTAAATCACCATAAATTCTGAGCGAAGAGTGTCAATATTGGATTTTGGTGAATGCACGAATAATTTCATCAAGTGCAGTACCTCTTCCACGTTTGTTTCCCTCTTTCCGACGTTCTGTCTGCTGAAACAAAAAAATGAGAACTACACTCACGCAACTTTTCTTTGCCGTGATGAGACCCTGCGCACTTGAAGATTCTTGAGAACCCTTCGATGCTCTGGATGTATTCAGCCGCCCTCATGATTAATTAATGAGCCTAGATCCCGGGCCCTAAATTAAAAAGACATCACTCTAAGATAAGTGCAAGCCTCATTTCGAAAATTCTCCGTCCAGAGACGATGTCACGAGGTTACTATTATTTTCGTACATTTTTTTTTCCATTGCATAATCTACCGTGAGTATACTCCAGTCAGACAAATTTGCCCTCTAAATTAGTTTCGAGGGCTGTATCATCAGAAACACTTATCCAACTTATCTCACTTGCCTCAATACGTCCATGAACTTTATCGAATACTTTATCAATCACTGGTCTTACAACACCATCCATGAGCAAGCAGCAACAACCGCAACATCAATCCTATACCTGCACCGAACACCCATTATGCCCGCCCTACAGTTCATATAACTTTCACTTTTATTCAGCTTTTTTTCATTCTTGATTATTGTGCCTGAATTAGGTCTATTTCCTGTTATCGCTCAGAGAGACCTCTGGCTTCAAAATTATATTTCTCATTTATTAGTTCGAAGAGGGCTATGAAATATCCGATAAACTAACTTTCTGTAATATATTGTTCTCACAATTATTTGAGACGGAAGTTTGTTGTGTGCTCTGGGGTCAGAAAAGTTCTCTTTACGAACGGAGTATTGTGTACTTCCGTCCGAGCGAGGTATCAGCAAAACAATTTCCAGCAATAACAACTATGAAGAAGTATTTATAGCTTATGCACACAAGTCTTGATTCAGTAGATTCAACTATGTTACTTGAAGGCGATTGTGATTGTTGCACCAACTCAATGATAGGAACCAAAATCTTTAGAAACTGGTCACAAAAAATTCATTCTAATAAACTGAAATAATTTAACTTCTTAAAGAATGAAAAATTTCAATTCAGACACCGCCACAAATAAATACGCCGGAATGAACAAGAAATTTCATTCAAACAATTTACTCAATCCTTGACTAAAGAAGCAATTGAAAGTTTAAGCAGGTAAATCCGCTTAAAGATACAGTACATACGAGTGAATGTAATAAGCAAACGTTCATTGCCTCCATGTATAAACTAAAAGTCATCATGAGCCACAACCAATCTCGTACAGGAACGCCAATGGGAAAAATGTTGACCAATTTAACCTTTTTTAACTGTTTAAGTATGCGAGCGTTTACGGTGATTTCCCGATGGGACCGAACCATGTTCTGAAAAATGCGTGCATATGAAGAGATAATAATTAAATTACGAAGGTATTTTTCACGAAAAAATAAAAATAAAAATAACAAGTGTTATCAAAACGCGTAAGGCCTGCCATTACATACGGGAACATTATCTTTCCAAAGTGTACTGTCTCTAGAACTTCAATGCTTCCAGCGGAGGTTGTGAGACTCTAAGCCTTGGGAAAATAAATGCAGACGCATCTCGATCATGTCCTTGACGGAACTACGACTCCTTACCGTGTGATACTGTTGCAGCTTTGAAGGAGTGGGCTCATATTCTTCCATCAGTTGATTCATTAAATTTCTGATCGTGACAAGTAAATTTGCCCTCTCAATGTAAGAAAAAATGTTCTCATCTTCTATGAGAACATTTAGAGTCTCCCGTGTATTCAATAGCTCTTTAGCTCGCAGTGGTACAGTGGTTAAGGGATCGGCCTTGCATGTTGGAGACGAGGGTTCGTATCCCGATTTTCCCCGTTGGGTATAAGGGAGAACTCAAGCACAATACCCCACTCAACCCAGGTGTCGGAAATGGGTACCGGCTTCACGGGGGAACCGTCATGGTGCCCTATATATAGTGTTAGTTATAAGACATTTGAAAAACCAATTCTTAAGATCATATGTATCAGGCTTTATTGGAAATAAAGCATCCTAAGATGCCGATGCTTGTTTGTTTTTAGATCTCGGTTAGTCAATTTCATTTTTACTTCTGTGATGTA